>PJEM01001741.1:90728-207718 GCA_004023845.1 Helogale parvula | reverse complement strand
TTACTCAGCAATCAAAAAGCATAAAATCTTGCCATTTGCAATGACATGAATAAAGCTAGAGAGTATTATACTAAGAGAAATAAGTCAGGCAGAGAAAGAAGAATACCATGGCTTCATTCATCTGTGGATTTTAAGAAACAAAACAGACAAACATAGGGGAAGGGAACAAAAGAGAGAGGGGGGCAAACCAAGAGAGACTCTTAAGTACAGAGAATAAATGGAGGCTTCCTGGAAGGGAGGTGGGCGGGGAATGGGTTAAATAGGTGATGGGCATTAAGGAGGGCATTTGTTATGATCAGCACTGGGTGTTGTATGTAAGTGATGAATCACAAAACTCTCCTCCTAAAACCAATATTACATTATATGTTAACCAACTAGAATTTAAGTAAAATCTTGAAACAACAGAAAACTATCTCTGATACTTAAACACGAATGCCATGGAAGGAGTGCTCTTGCTATGATGAGCAGCAGGTGCTGTATGGAATGGTTGAATCTCCGTATTGTACACCCGGAACTAATAGAACTAATATTACACCGTATGTTAACTGTACTGGAATTGAAAATAAAAATAAATATAGATGCCCAGTCCTCCAACACGTGTTTATTTATGGATTGTCTGGGGCTGTTTTCTCACTGCAGCAGCAGAGCTGAAGAGTTGAAATGGTATCATACAGCCCTCAAAGTCACAAGCATCTTCTATGTAGCCCTTTACGCACACAAGATACTTTGTGCCTTTAGTCACCTAGTAAAGTATATCCATGCTAAATAATCATTCAATGATGATGTCAGCCCAAAATAACATTCAGAAAATCCTGAGCACCTCACCTAGGCTCAACTGCAGCCATGAATGTGTATTAATCTTGTCTTTTTGAAAACATACTTCATGACATTTTGACACCTTAAAGGACCGAGCTTGCCAGGAACTGACCGCCCGCTCAGGGCTAATGCCTAGAGAGAAGAGGCCTGTGTTAAACAGGAACACGGTTTTCATGTGCAGCCCAACCAGCTCTCAGTCCGTGTGCGCAGGCTCATTACTTCCTCTGCCCCAAATCCACCCAGGGCCCAGATGACAGAGGTCCCGCCTACCTTCTGCAGCCCAAAGCCTGCTGACATTATTCAAACTCGCGGCCTCAACTATCCCTTCTTCCCTGCCTTGCTTTCCCACGGAAGACACAATGAGACCCCAGGGCACACTTTCCCATCCCTGCTCCTGCCTCCTGACCAACTTGTGTGCTTCCCATGTGGTCCTGTGTCGTACTGCCGGCCCCCTCCCTTCAAGAAATGGAAGTCGTAAATCCTTCTTCCATGGCCTGAGCCAGCCCCTGTCAACGCTCAGTCACTTCTTTCCATTAAAATCCCATGTGTACATTTTAATAACTAATAGTCCCCAGCACCACGTATTTCTTCTTTGTAACACTCACCACACTGAGTTTTACATCCTTGTGTGACAATTTGTTTAATAGCGGTGCACCTGACTAGAATGAGTGTCATAGTTTATTTTTACCCGTCTCTTTATTCTAAGCATCTAGGATATGACCTCTCCTGTGGAATGTGGAGACCGCATTTCCTAACTAAACGCTTAAACAAATTTGCCTTAATACCAGGGATGTTTCAGAAAACAACTTTTGAAATCTAGGAAATAGTTCACTCAGAAATAAGCAATTATCCTTAGTTCTTTCTTAATTAAATACAAATGATCTAAAGAGTCCATGTAAGTAGATTTAAAAAAAATGAACCAAGACAAAGAAAGCTGAAGAAGTAAAATATTTAAAATAACTTAGAAAATAAAAATAATATAATGTAGGAATTATCACAATAAGTTATTCTTATTAGGACTGAAAATCTGTAAAGTGGTCAAATCTTTAACACTATTTCTATATTCTAAATTTAAGAAGCATATTTTCACTAAAGATTTCTTTTTCTGGGCACCTGGGGGGCTCAGTCAGTTAAACAACCAACTCTTGACTTCAGCTCAGGTATGATCTCATGGTTTGTGAGTTCAAGCCCACATTGGGCTCTGCGCTGACAGTGTGGAGCCTGCTGGGAATTCTCTCTCTGTCTCTGTCTCTGCCTCTCCTCCACTTGCTCTCTCTCTCTCTCAAAATAAATAAAAATAAACTTAAAAATTAACAGAACTGTGTTTAAAAAAAAGATTTTTTTCCAAAAAATCTGGGGTGTCATGCAATGAAAATGCTTATTTAACTGATGATGTTTTATTTTCCCCTCTCTTGTTTACTGTTTACATGATGGTGTTCTTAAAACTGACAGTGTCTTTAAATGAAAATGGTGTCATATTAAGAAAAAAAGAATATACAAAATTAAATGTAAGAAAAACTGAAGCGATTATAGAGTTTGGGTTAGTAGATTAATTTCATGAAAGAGGCTTGCTCAGTCCCTGTCTGGAATTATGATCTGATGCAAGAAAACTGTTACATTGTAAACAGGAGAAAAAAGAGAGACACAGGTGTTCCCGGACGGGCTGCCCTTGGCCAAAAGCAACTCTAGACAAGGCTTGAGCGCCTCCAATCTTGGTCAGTCTTCTGTACCGCGTCACTGAGCTGTTCTTTTCATGCGTTCCTCTCTCTGCATCTATGAGCATTTAAATTTTTTTATTTTATATTTATTTATTTTTGAGAGACAGAGTGAGACAGAGTGCGAGCAAAGGAGGGGCAGAGAGAGAGGGAGACAGAATCCGAAGCAGGCTCTAGACTCTGAGCAAGTGCTCAGCATAGAGCCCGACGTGGGGCTCAAACCCACGAACTGAGAGATCATGACCTAAGTCAAAGTCAGATGCTCAACTAACGAAGCCACCCAGGGACCCCTAAATTTGAGCATTTTAAAAATAAATAAATTTGGCATAATATAACCAATATATTTTAAAATATTAAAGATAGCAACAGAGTCTTAAAAGAGGAAAATGTGGCTTCAATTTTAAGTACCATTGAAGACAAAGGGCTTTGTTCAATGTGTATTGCAGAATTCCTTTTAATAGTCATATCTCCTGGTAAGAGAAATATCCTGAATGTTTATCTAGTGGTGCTAATATATTTCCAATATACATGCTTGCCTATTTATCAATTTCAGGAGGGAAAAGACTATTGGATCGATGAGTATGTGATTTAGAGGGATAAGAAAGAAAAACTTTCACGAATAAAGATAGTCTGCAAAGTTATCAAGGGTATATAAATGAATTATTTCACACGATTATCTAAAACCAATCTTTATTTGCAAACTGGCTCTAGGAACTCAATTTGAATGGCAGGACTGAGGGTCCGTGAAACTGGCTGGCTAACAACTGTTTAAAGCAGGTAGGTTTGAGCCGTGTACTCCTCTACTGGCTGAAGACAATGAAGGTGTTTGCCATTCCTGTCTGCCTTGTCAACTTCTCTGCCCCACCTGGGGCCCTGGGCATGACTTTGGAACCCAGCGAAGCTGGAGGCCACGAGCAGCTGCGTTTTAACTCAGTACCATCATCTTTCATATAGAGCTCATGACTCAAGAACAGAAAATTGGCAGACTTGAAGAATGAAAGACAAAAAAGAAAATATTTACTGACCTTATGGTTCAAATGTGGCATATATACAAAGAGAGGCCACATGGTGTCCACACACACTTGTACATGCAAACGTCCTAGATGAAGTGGAAAAGGGAATGAGGAAATGCAAGGGAAAGGAGACCCCATGGTTCTCTGAGTTCTGTTCTCCCGGCTGCAGAAGTATTAACCGGACTAAGGACTGTGACCTTTGCCAGGGGAGAAGAGAGTTCCTACCGCTCCAGTCAGTGTTCCAAACCAGGCAGGTGCAGAGGGAGTCTGGCCGAGCTCATTATGAATAATTCATATCTCATCTATCTTTTGAAGAGGTGTTAAATTGCCCTTTTGGCATGTCTGTGGTTTCTGAAGAATGTGTTCACACCTCATTATCACTCAGTGATGGACTCCTGAGAGAGTATGTAATTGTCTTCAAACCAAGGTCTTTGTCAGTCCAGTAATGCACGATTTCAGGACAATAGGAGTTCCCTTGTGACCACAAAGGCTTAAGAAAGAAAAAAAAACCTCCCAGAGAAAAAGAGGACAATGATAGTTTTCTTTTACCTTAACTTTTAGAGTAATTCTACTTTTCTCTAATATTTATTTTGATTAGAATTTACTTATTCTACCTTCTGGTTTCCTCAAAGCATAACTCTTCGTAATGCCAATATTTGGAAAAACACGGTTTGCTTCTATAATGTGGCCAAAAATTGGTAGAAGACCTACTTTCCAAGTTCACCATCCTTCCTACAACCATTCACTTATGAAATAATTATTAAGAGCCATTTACTACGTTAGGCAATTTCACATATTATTTATTTTACCTTAATAAAATTCTAATAACCTAAAGAAGTAGGAAATGTCTCTCCTTTTGTAGGCTAAGCACTGACTTCCTTAAATAACACTGCTGGTAAGTGCTGGATTGAGGCCTCTCTCCAAAAGTGGTTTCTTTTAAAAACCCATTATGGGAAACTACCCGCAAGGATCTACAAGTTCCTAAATCCGTGTGCTTCCTTTCAGTTCAAATGCCATATTCTCTTCAACAGTTACCACAGTGGTGTTTTTCAGACCCTTAAAATGCCTTTCCTATGAGCAAAGCTCAGGAGATATGCCAAGCGGAAGATGCCTACAAGCATGCTCAGTTGGATACAGGATGCTCTCAAGACGGACCTGCCGGATGGGTCCACATCCTGAGTCAGTGGCCTGGAGTGTCCATGTGAGAACGTGGGAGGGGAGAGCCGAGAGGGCCAAGCCAGACCACTGAGTGAGACACTGCAGCACTCCAAAAGAGAAGGAATAATAAACTGGTTAAAATAATGAAGTAAGAAAGGAGGAAGGGGAATGGCATTGGTAATTATCCAGAAATTCCAACTCAACGGGTTCTTAATGATCTATGTGACACGGAGGGTTGGAAAAAGAACGTATCCCATCTGGACACTGTAACTCAGTGGATGGGAATGTTATTTACTGGGGGAAAATATTTGGGGCCAACCGGATCTAGCAGGGAAGACGGTAAGTGTGGTTTTGGACATGATGATTTTGAGAGAGATACGGCTCTGGAGTGCGGGCAGATCAGAGCAGATGATGACAAATAGGAGAGTCACGTGAATGTAGGTGGAAACTAGTCTCGTAACAACACAAGGATCTCATCTCATGTGAAGTCATGGGTGACCAGGAACAGCACGAGAGCCCCAGCCACCGATGCAAAAGCCAACAACAAGTGGAAAAGTGTGACTAATCCACTTTAGCAATGATGTGTTTGCTGGGGGGGAGATTGAGTACCCCCGGGTACAGAGCTTCTGTCTCAGTGCTAGGTACATGAAGGCGTAGAACCACATCCCTTCCCTAAGTTGTGTGATTTCGTAGAGAAAGCCATTCATCTACTTCAGCCATACTTTTATCCATTCATGATGCAAAACACTGGTGACCAATATATACCAGACATCATTACAGGAACTGAAGTATAAGTTGTCACATCAAAGAATCTGACACAGGGGCACATGGGTGGCTCAGTTAAGTGCCCTATTCTTAGTTTGAGCTCAGGTCATGATCTCACGGTTTGTGAGTTTGAGCCCCATGTCAGGCTCTGTGCTGACAGTATGGAACCTGCTTGGAATTCTCTCTCTCCCTCCCTTTCTCTCTGCTCCTCCCTGGTGTGTGCACTGTGCACTCTCAATCTCTCTCTCCCTCTCTACCTGTCTCTGTCTCTGTCTCTGTCTCTGTCTCTCTCTCTCTCTCAAAATAAATAAACAAACATTAAAGAAAAGAAAGAAAGAAAAGGACACAGTCCTAGGTATCTGGGAACAAAAGCCTAGTGGCAGTGCAGTTACATAAAAATAACAATCATCACAACACATCAAGATTATACACTGGGCACTGCTGAGAACCACTGCGGTGCAAGATGAACTACCGCTGCAGTAATACGGTGCCTCATGGCGAAAGCTGTCCAAACGCCATCTGCAGGCACGCAGAAGGGTAAGAGGAGCTGCACACAAAGGGAAAAGAACGAGCAGACGTATGTCGACACGAAGGAGAATTCAAGGGGCTCCTGGCCACTGCAGCCCCGGGTATGCAGGTGGAGAAGAGTGGACAGTGAGTGTTGGGGGTTGAATAACATGGACGATTTCGTGGTAGGTAATGAGAGATGGTTCCTTGAAATCACACCCAAATGTGCCTCAATTCCTCCCAACTTTAACATAAAAGTCTTCCAGGGAGCCTGGGTGGCTCGGTCCATTGAGCATCCAACTCACATCATAATTTTGCATTTTGTGGGTTGGAGCCCCATGTCTGGCTCTGTGCTGAGAGCTCAGAGCCTTGAGCCGGCTTCAGATTCTGTGTTTCCCTCTCTCTCTCTCTGCCCCTCCCCAACTCGTGCTCTGTCTCTGTCAAAAACAAACAAGTAAACATTAACAAAATAAAATAAAATACAATGAATCATGTGTCTCTCTATCCCGTCCTGAGATAGATCTAACTCTAACTCAGTGAGCTCTGCTCCCTCCAACTGTCCACGGCTGTGTTCTCCCACACGGGCCATACTACCAGCTGGCCTTAATGATACCCCACCTCCAACTCCCACAATGCTAATAATCCTCAATGGTAACATGTTGTCCCATGTTGCCAAAGCAGACAGATACTTTTCAGGCCTCATCTATATCACTGACTTCTTATCAACATTAACCATCTCGCCAAAAGTCCTCCTTGGCGTCTCTGACAACACTCAGGTTTTTCTCCTCTCCTCTATCCATTCCTGTACAGTCTCAGTTATGAACACTCTTCCTTTCACCCGCACTCAAAACATCTCCTCGACTATCTCTGTGCTCCTCCGGGTGGTACAGCCTGAAGGTCCTTCTTCACTTTGATGACTTCAATAACCATCTGCTTGCAGATAGCACCCAAATGATTCCCCCACCCAAATTTCATTGCTGAAGGTCACACAGAGATACACCAGCCCGTCCTCCCACTGACGCAACATAGATCATTGGCAGACATGTGAACTCTTGCACAAAACTCATCCAGAAAAACTAGATCAGTTTCCTTGGTTGCAGGGGCTTGCTTTTAACTGTTTTTTTTTTTTAATAGGGCAAATAGGAATAACAACACAGGAATGTGTCTGTGTGCCTTCGGATGTGGACCACATGAAATAAAATAGTTATGTCTATGCCTTCCACAGTTGCCCAGTGAGCTGTCTGGCTTTATGGCAATTATGCTTTGGTCTAGATCAATAAGCAAATCCAGGATGAACTGGCAAGAATTCTTTTCCTGGGAGAGGTGAAATGCATGGGTTTCTTTACATTTTTTTATGTCTTTGAGAGACAGAGACAGAGAGCAAGCAAGGGGAAGGGCAGAGAGAGAGGGAGACACAGAATCTGAAACAGGCTCCAGGCTCTGAGCTGTCAGCACAGAGCCCTGTGCAGGACTTGAACCCACGGACTGTGAGATCGTGACCTGAGCTGAAGTCGACGCTTAACCGACGAAGCCCCCTGGCACCCCCTAGGCGTTTCGTTAGACAACTGTACGTATTCCACACCCAGGATCAGTTTACAGATATACCTACATTTGTGATTCAACAGACAAATCATGGTCTCAACATAGACTAGAAATTTCCTGGAATCTGAACACTGAACCAGCATACTATATTCTATTGCACATTTTAGTCCATTTACAAATAAAAAATCATTAGTTCAAACACTGGCTTACTGGGGAAAACACTAATTAAATAGGTAATTATTTTTCAAGTGAAGAGCCAGACAGGCCTTTTGAGAAGTGCCTTGCCTATCAGCAGCCAAAAATTAATAGCAAAGGGAAGTTAACACTGTGACATCTCAGTCTTGAGACCTCAAGTTGAACCATTATTATATGTTTACTTGAACAAAAAACCTAAGTCATGAAAGACGAAATTTGTGGAGATGTTAACACCTAAAGAAAAAAAACAGGAAACAATGGATGTCAACTCAATCTACAACTTTGAATACTAAACACAGGAGTATGGTTTAAAGTAGACTTTGCTTATTTAAAGATTAATATGTTGGACCTTGCAATTTTCTTAATTAAACCTATGATGCTTGCCACCTGAATTGTATAAAATAATATAAAAACCTTTTAAAATAAATGTATAGGGAAGTTAATTGTAATTGATAAAGTGTGCATGCATACGTGTGTGAATTCATACACATAATACAGATAAGGCATGATGCAACAGGAATATTCCTACATAGATCATCTGACATTCTATTTCAATAGTCTTATACAAATTCATGCCTTTTCCTTAGCAGTTCTGTTTAGCAGCCTCTATCTTTAGACAAACTTTTGCAAAGAAAGATATTCACTGCAGTCAAATGCATACATTTGAAACATTTAAAATAACTTAAATGCTCAATTATAATAGATTCCTCATAATGCATGTCATGATGTGTTATATAGTCTTAAAATCTGTAACTTTAAATTTTAGTATATTACATTCATAAATTATGGACAAAAATATGTCATAAAGCATATGATAGTAACAATATCTTTTCAGACACAAATGTGCCCATGTGTGATTTTGCTAGGCTATTATGTGATCAGAGAATTCTTTCAACAGTCCCTTAAATAACTCTCTTCTTTTCTTTTTTCTTTCCATTGTGCCAAATATGGTGTCAAGAACTTCACACAGGTTATCCCATTTTCTTCCTCTGACACTCAACAAACTTAATTCCAGGTAGTATGTACATAATCCTGGTCCACAGGCCTCCCTATAGACAAAGAAACAATGAATGCTCTGCCTAATATTTGGGCTTAAAGTAACAACTGGAGCTGAACAAATGATCTTTCCCGGGTGCACAGGCACACACACACACACATAAGTACACACGTTAAACATTTGTACCTGGCTTTGTCGTGGCTGGAATAACCCAAGGCGCACACTCTGAGATGAAGACCGACGTGAAGGGTTAGTAGAGGTCTCTCATGAAGAGGAAGGGAAAGGAAAGAGATCTATGCAAGACAAGAGCTTGAGGGGGAGAGGCAGTCTCAGGGCAGGCTTCCCTCAACCCTAGGGGAGATTTCTGAAGCTGGGATGATCCTTCAGATGTGTCTCAGGTTAGGACAAGGGGGCTGAGTCATCTCATCGGCCACTGGATGGAGGCCCCCCAGGGACAGACTGAACTTGCAGAAGGGGACTTTCTCCACCAAAGGCAATACTTACAGAGCGCTGACCACCAGCAACCCAGTAAAAGTATTCTATTGCCCACTCTGCATAAATGTGAACAGTTTCTCATGCTTTCTTCTGATTCAGGTGGTGAGAAAGTGTTCCAGATTGCTGGCCACGTGGCTTGCCCCAGAGTCTGTGTTCCTCTGCTCTAGGAAACATGTCTTGTTCAGCAGCTGCTGTCTAAACTGCTAGGTGACTGTGTTTCTAGTAATCAACTCAAGACCTTTGAGATTAAGTCTTTGCAAGAAGAGACAGGATGGAAATCACAACCCGAAACCCTTTAGGTATTTAAGGGTGCTCTAATTTCTTCCATTAACTCCAGAAAGTGGTATTTTTGATGTGCTATCTCAGCCAGGATTTCAGAGGTTTTCACTTGACCCTCTACACAAGCCAAGGACCTACTACATAGTCAGGCTGAATACTAAATATGCCAATTCCTATTTAGAATGGATTGGGTTAATGACCAATGAAGCATCTGCAACCCATGGGATCTGAGAGCCATCTGTTACCTGGGTCTCATATGCCCTTTCCCCGTCTTGGTATTTGTGACAGCTCAGACACTGACTCCAACAGTCCTCCAGATGTGTGGAAAGTTCTTTCTACTGGTTCTGAATACCACTGGGAGGGCCATTTCTGATTTTTGGCCAATTATCCAGAGGCATTGCTGCCTTTTAAGAAATGAAATTATATTTTGGATTCTTTAAAGATTTTGAGAAAACTTGAATTAGTTTGGAGGAGATTACATCACATATAAATATTTTGACAAGTGACCTATTCATTATAGCACATGCTAATTGAAAACCATTACATCTTGTAATTCTTATTCTTGGGGACTTCTTTAGAAACTCATCAAGCCTCAATGGATCCATCGAAGGGGAGGTGAGTTAGGGGATGAATTAAATGGGTGATGGCCATTAAGGAGGGCATTTGTTGGGATGAGCAAATATTTATTATATGTTACATGTAAGTGATGTTATATGTAAGTGATGAATCACTGAGTTCTATTCCTGAAGTCAAGACTATACTGTATATTAACCAGCTTGAATTTAAATTAAAAAAAGAAACTCATCAAGCATTACTGACTCTTGATAGAACAGCTGTTCTCTGTACCCCACCTACCACTGGGTGTGAAGTCTTCACTGCCAACCAGGCAGTCAGTGATCACTGGGTGACCGGCTCCAAATCGCATCCAAGTAACTGTTTCCTATTCCATGTTTAGTACCAACTTCAGCAGGCTAATGTCCTTGGGAATCAACTCTGAATCACAGATCAGCGTGATTAAGAGAAAGATTAGGGTTAGGGTCGTTTTTAGGATTAACATCTGTGGGAGCAGGGCTGTACAGTGGGAGGAGTCGAGCTGGTATATAAAGTCAAGACAGACTTCAGCAGACCTATTGGGGGGGGGAACCAAGGCTGAGATGGTCCTTCAGAGTTGTCTTGCCATAGTGTGAGAAGTCAGGCTTTAATAGACCCACACTGGTGTGTTCCTGCAGGCCAGCCTGAAAAGCGATATAACATTGTTCAAGCCATTCCCCCTTAGATGAAGCATTTTCTCAGGGGCCTAACAGCAGAGGACTTTCTGCCAGTAGCACAACCGTTTGCTTGACTGTCCCTTAAAACTGAACGAGTCACACATCTGTATCTCAATTTGGAAACATGAGTTTACATACTACATGTATAAATCATCCTTAGTGAATTCCATTCTATTATCAAATATTCTTGGCTCACAAATCCCTCTTCTTACTCAGTAAATATACTTATTTTTTCCCACTTTCAAAATATTCATTGTTATTAGTCCTGTGATAGTTTCCAAAGATGACAACCATGATCCCTCCCTCCTTGGACCAATATGCCAGTCCTCAGATTAAAAATTGGAGTAGAAGACACTTGGGTGGCTCAGTCGGTTAAACATCTGACTTCAGCACATGTCATAATCTCACGGTTCATGAGTTCGACCTCACATCGGGCTCTGTGCTGACAGCCCACTTCAGATCCTCTGTCCCTCTCCTTCTGCCCTCCCACTTTCTCAAAAGTAAATAAACCTTTTTTTAAAAATTTGCAGTATGTTTCCCCTTCTGTTGAATCTGGGCCAACCTTGCAACTTGGTTTGACTAATGGAATGCAATGGGAATGATACTCTGGGACTTGCCAGCCCAGGCTGTAGGAATTTGTTGGAATTTAGTTTGTTCTTGGAAGCCAGTGGACATGTGAAAAACTGAGCTACGTAGAGCCAGCCCAGATTGAAGTGGCCTGGACTAGGCACATGGGGAGGGGAAAGGTCACAGTGGAGAACACTGAAAACTAAATAGTATCATGATGTCCTATTTAAACCTTTACGTGGAGCTGCACAAATGTGTTTATAAGTGGACAAAGAGAATTCAAATACTCTAATGCAAATTAGTTAATCTGTTAAACAATATAGTGGTTGTGATTTAGGTTGTACTGTTATGTGTAACTTACCCATCTAGATTTAACCTCACACTCATGTCATCGCCTTCTACAATAAATATTATGATCCATTCAAATAGCAAGTGCATTCAGGAATAGGGAACTTGTCAAAATATTTATGTGTGATTAATTCAAGTTTTCTCAAAATCTTTAAAGAATCCAAAATATGATTTCATTTCTTAAAAGACAGCAATACCTCTAATAATTGGCCAAAAACTCAGATGTTAGACAAAAGTTACAATAATCTTGCTTCCTGTGTTAGGATTATTAAGTACTAAGGTTGGTTTATGCTAAGATTTTCATTCTGCAGAAGAAACTCAGACTTACAGTCTCTCAAAAACTTTTGAGAGACTGAAAGTTGTTATAATGTATTAAAATTTAGTCCTATACAGAAACAGGATGTACCATTTTTACTTATAAAAAGGATTTGAACTTACTGGGGAATTCATATAACTTAGATCCATAAAACTTTAGTATTGAAAAAGTATTAATCTTAACATAATCTGACTTCCATGTTGGTACACAGCAATTCTAAATTGAAATTGTGGGGTGCCTAGGTGGCTCAATCAGTTAAGCATTCAACTCTCTTTTTTTCTTATTAACCCCATTTGATTTTTTTTCTTTTATACTTTATTGTCAAGTTGGTTTCCATATAACACCCAGTGCTCATTCTCACAAGTGCCCTCCTCCATGTCCCTCACCCCCTTCCCCTCTCCCCCTCTCCCATCAGCCCTCAGTTTGTTCTCAGTATTCAAGAGTCTCTCATGGTTAACCATCAAACTCTTGATTTCAACTCAGGTCATGATCTCACAGTTGTGAGATCGAGCTCTGTGTTGGGCTCTGTGTTGACAATGCAAAGCGTGCTTGGGATTCTCTCTCCTTCCCTCCCTGTCCCTCCCTCCCTTCTTCCCTCCCTTCCTCCCCCACCCTCTCTCTCACTCTCTCTCCCTCCCCCTCCCTCCAAATAAATACAGGAACATTAAAAAACAATAACAAATAAATTGAAATTATTTCCAATTAAATTATAAATACCTAGGTTGAGAAAATCAAGTCCAGCATCTAAGACATAATATTACCCTTACATTTCTGAGTTCAATGATACCACCATTCTGAGTTCAATGACCATCCAAGAGTGAAAAAGAGTATATTCTTAAAATAATCTGAACTTAACCTTGTAAAAGCATCTGCAGGTTTATTGGAACTAATATTGCACTGTAAGTTAATTAACTGGGATTTAAATAAAAAATTTAAAAAATATATCTGCAAGATTAGAGGTAGCACCTCACCGCAGAAGAAATTTCAGATGAAAGTGAAAAAAGCAGCTGCCTCACCTGTGAGTGTTTACAAAGGAGTAATTGGTCCCACTGTGACACCGCTTCCGCTAAACAGTGGTTTGAAGTCATAAAGCTTTTACCAAAGTCAAGTACAATAAATAATGTGCAGGTAGGCATGCATAATGTGCCACTAGGGTAGGCTGGGAGGCCTGGCATATCTTGCCCCAGGTAGTCCTGTGGCAGGAAGAAAAGGCACATTATGCTAATCACAGCAGACATTAAGATAATGTAGATCATGGCACATATTACAAAGTTTTCATGTAGGTTTTTCTCTGTAAATAGGAATTAGCTAGAAAACTAGAAAGAAAACATCACACAGCTATATTCAGAGAGTCTTACTAATATCTACATATAGGTCATTCATTTATCCAATCACAAAATCAGCATTAAGCTATTGCTCTTTGCAGGATAAGGCAATGGGTGATGGAAACACAGATGTAACAAGACAGAGATGGCCCTCCCCTGGGTGAACTTCTTCAATCAGGAAGTCACAGCATAGCATAACGAAATCATCATGAATAACAAAATTGTCATGAATAATTACAACATTTGGTGCTTCCTTTTGTCATTAAAGTAAAAATCGACACATATAATGTTGCCCCAAATGATCGCCTATGCATTTGATAAGGTCACCCAGCTAAGGCGTAAAGGCTCGATGTGCAAGGACCAAGTCTGTGCAGCAACACCGGGAAGGAGGTGAGGGTCATGAGGAACAGGCAGTGCACACTCCCCATGAGGCATGGACGCCTTTCAGCAGGTGGAGAAGAGCAGCCGGAGTGCGGCGCTGTCCAGGGTGCTAGTCAACAGGCGGCTGTGGGGTCGGGCGCTCTGCTCTCCAAGCCAACAGCGTCCCGTCCCCCGTCCAGGTCCAGTCACTGGACCGGCTGTCAGCCTCAGGGGGTGACTCTGAGGGTCCCAGGTAAGTCACGTGCTGAGAATTTGCGATGACAGTGTGCATGGCGGTACTGTGTAGCAGAAATAGCACAAGAGCTACACGCGAAATTCTGCGTTTACTGGATGTTTTTTTTTTCCTTATCCTGTTTGGTCAGGCAGAGCTTGAACCTATCTTTCCTCAACTTGGAAAAATCTTGGATAGGATCTCTTGCCAGATTGCTTTCTTATTGCATTCTCTCTCTTTCCACTGCTTTTGTGGCTCCAATCACACACATTGGAAAAGTATGCAACTTATGTTTCTTCTTCATATTGTGAAATTTCTTTAAAAGAAGTCAAATGAAAATTATTACTTTCAAGGGACCTTCCATTTCATTGGAAACTGAAAACCTGAAAACAAGGGATGGGAAATTAAGTGTAATGGGCATCCTAGAGTTCTGTACACAGTAAAAACTTCCTTCACAAATGAAGGCTGGAGAAAAATGATTTCAGAAAATAAAAGGAATTTATCACAAGCAGAAAGAAACTAGGTGAAATAATAAAGGGCACACAACATTTTAAAATATATATATAAAATGTGGGGTGCCTGGGTGGCTCAGTCACTTGAGCCTACAGCTTCAGCTCAAGTCATGATCTCACAGTTCGTGAGTTTGAGCCTTGAGTCAGGCTCTGCTGACAGCTCAGAGCCTAACACCTGCTTTGGATTCTGTGTCTCCTTCTCTCTCTGCCCCTCCCCTGCTCACTAGTGCATGCTCGCTCTCTCTCTCTCTCTCTCTCTCTCTCTCTCTCTCTCTCTCATTCTCAAAAATAAACATTAAAAAATAAAAAAAAAACACAACTAAATGCTCTTTATCATAAGCATGGGTATCTTGTAAGAGGAATGATGAGTGCTAGAAACATCAAGTCAGTGAATAAACAGAAGTAAATAATGAAAAGATGCTTAAACAGATGTTAAATTAAAACCTGAAAACATTAGGGCTCTTGAGTGGCTTAGTTGGTTAAGCACACAACTTCAGCTCAGGTCATGATCTCACAGTTTGTGAGTTCAAGCCCTGCATCAGACTCTGCTCTGCTGACTGTGCACAGCCTACTTTGGATCCTCTGTCTCCCCCTCTCTGCCCCTCCCTCGCTCATGCATTCTCTCTCTGAAAAATAAATAAAATATTTTTTAAACCCTGAAAATATTAGCTCAAATAGCATATGAAAACAGGGTTATGATGGGGTAAATACAGTTGAAAGATTCTTTAATCCTAGTGTTTGGAAAGTAAAAAGAGCAATACGTTTGACAAATAAATCTAAGAGCTGACTCTAGCATTATTACTAAAGAAAAGAAGGGGCTACTCTGGAGCTAACACAGGATGGAAGTTACACATTGTTTAACAGGAATGAAATACAAAAAAACAAATCCAAGTGACAAACAGAACACAGGTAGATGTGGGGCTGAACACATACAGATTTAAAACTGCAAATAATCCCAACATTCAAGCTAAATACAAGGTTAGGCAAATTAGATTTTAAAAGAGTGGAACACATTATATCTGAAGATGCAAAGATCTTGAAAGTGAAATGATGAAAAAAGATACTCAAACGGAAAGGGGACTTGAGGCAAAAGTTTTACCAGACACACAAAAAGTATGTTACGCTGATCAAGGAACCATTTGATAAGATAAAACACAGTTCCAACTTTGTATGCATCAATAACAGAAAATGAAAATAAAGTCGAACCTGAAGGATTGAAGGAAGAAATGAACAATTCAGCACCGTGGTGTAAGAGTTGACTGTGCGCCAATCAGGAATGGGATGAATAAGTAGATACCAAGGTCACTAGAGAGAAGACTTAAATGTGATTAACCGACTGACCTAATTGCTTACATGTACGTTACACCTAAAAAACACAGATACCCTTTTCTAGGCACAGCGAACATGTGCCATGTGCTCAGTCAGAAAGCAACTCTCAATGAATTTCAAAAGTTCAAAAAAAGTTTACAATCTCTATTTTTACAGTGTGGGTGAGCTAGAATCCAGTAATAAAAATACAACTAAGGAAACCCTAGTATTCCAAAACCAAGGAGACTGTCTGTAAATAATGCAGGGAGTCAACTGGAAATCACAATGGAAATTTGAAGCATTTAAATGAGTAACGACAAAAATTTTAATGAAACTGTGTCAACCCCTGTGTGGTACAGAAATGGAGCAGATGGAAATCCATCTAAATGGCCTGGATGGAAATTTACAGCCTTTTCTGCTTTCCTTTTCTAAGTATTCATTTGATTACCCTGGAAAAAGAATAGAAAACTAAATCTGAAGAAAATAGGAGTAATAAAACATTAAAGATATGAACAGATATTAAGGAGATAAAGTTATATACAATAAAAGTATCAACAATGACAAACTTTTTTTTCAACAAAACACAAATTTCTAGAAAGACCTCTAAAGATTGAAAAAAAGTATAAAACAAAACCAGGAAGTGATACATCATTTCAGAGAATACAGAAATGCTATATACTTTACTATACAATATAGATAAAAATACTATATACAAAGTAATATCTAATACAAACAGTAGAAAGAGAAAAGACAATTAGAATTAAGATTTAAATTTAAATTTATCATTACTAACATTTGAAAATTTGGACACAAATGAAATGTTTTCCAGGAAAAAAAATATAACTTTGAAAGCCACGTACAAGATAAAACTAAAAATCTTAATGGCCTATTTTTAAATTTATAAAATAACACTTTTCCACAGTAAAATCTAAGTCCAAATATCCTCATCAGTGTATTATTCAAACTTTGGCAAATGCTTCTAACAAATAAAATCAGAGAATTCATGAAATATTTTATCTGAAACAGAATTCTGACTCTTGGTAGTACTCACTAAAAAGGCCTACAACAATGCTCAGCAAGTCACGTACTAGAAATAAAATTTCACAGCAAAATAAAGTATGATTTCCTTGAGAAACTGCAGGTGTTGGGCTCAATATACAAGGTACATGAAGAAGATCTCGTTATGTGTGAGAGCAAAGCACACACCCTTTTGGAACTAGCCCCAGAAGGTTGTCTGCACTGACACATGAGTTATTTCCAGGAACAAAATAATAATTTTTGTAAAGAGTTATAGTAAATTGAATGAAAAAGTAATCAATAGGTACACAGTAGTATTGAAGGAGAGAAGAGGAAGGGTGGAGGGATAGAGAGAGACAGAGACAGAGACAGTTAATTTTCTGGTGCTTCTTATCATAAGGACATGAAACCTACCATATCAAGATACCACCCTCACGGCCTCATTGACTGTTGCCTCCGTAAGGGGCCCACCTTCAAACACAGCCACCCCGGGGGTTGCGACTTCACCATATGAACTTGGGGAAACACAAACATTCAAGCCACAACACATAAAGTGGGAAGACCCGAAGGCACCACCTTGCCCATCTTGTCAACCTAGCCTCCCAACCACAAAACAGCGTGGCATCATGTGCCCCTTCCAGTTATCCAGAAAGACCCAGCGCACACTACCAACTATGCTTGCACTTATCTGCCATGTTTTCCTCAAACCCATTCTGGAAGTAAAATCTGCAGGTGGGACATTCTATAAAATGAATAGCCTGAACTATTAAAAAAAAATCCATGTCATCAAAAGCTAGAAGAAGGCTGAAAGAATTGAAAAGATCCGTACACTGGAGAGACACAAACCTAATGGTGCCCATGGGGAGAATTTCTAGAAACTGGAGGAATATGCTTTTGATCTTAAAGAGGGGTTGGGCTGCATATTAAATCTTCATTCAATGCACAGCATCGTTTGGGCCATGAATTATACAATTTTATTTAAAAACATCTTTGGAGTACCTTGGCAAATTTAAATATGGGCTGTATATAATTAAAAAATATTGTTGAATTAATGTTACCTTAGATATAGAGCTGGTAGGCTGATTATGTACATGTTCTAAGTTTTAGGAGATTCAGAATGAAGTAATTTGAAATGTCAAATGTGGCAAAATGTTAGGAAAAACAATAATTTGATATTTCAAGTTCTGTCAAGCATATTGATTATCAGGGGCTGTGAGTATGACTGATTCTGAACCTTTTCCAGGTGAGTGGATGCAGGGCCTCTCCTGACATTTTCTGTTTCACTGTTCTTGATGCCTCAGTGTGGACGATTGGATTTTGTAATTGAAAGCATGTCTTTATAAACAACAACTTGGTGGTAATCAATATGTAATATAGGTTACATATGAATGTAAACATCAAATCATGATATGGCCTTTGCTTTGGAAATTCAATGTCTAGGAGAATGGCCATGAAAATCAAACAACTAAGGTCATAGCGAAAAGAAAAAAGAAAAGAAGAAGAAGAAGAAATCTTCTTCAACAAACGTCACTTGATGACCAAACATGTGCCAGTAACAATTTTAAGTGTGGAGGGTACATTATCGAGCAAAAGAAATAAAGATCCCTGTATTACATTGCTATAAAAGATCCATTTCCCTCCCATTATTGTCCAATAAAATATTGGAAACCACTCCTCCCTACCCCAAAATAAAACCTGCTGATATACTGCCTAAAAGAATAATCTGGTTCCTTTGCTTTTCAAACAATGTCATAAATAAATGTTTCTGTAAGTACATTTCTCTCCTACATAATGAATTTTCACTGATTTTCACGTGGGAAGACCATGTGACTGGTTTAAATACTTTAGACGGGTAACTGTGGAAGTCGATAATATTATTATGCCTTGGGAATCAGAAACTGCATCTTTTTAAAAAAATGGTCTCCTGGTGTCTTGGAAAAATTACTCTGTTGATTGATTAGTGCTTTAGAAAAAAATGGAGAAGGACTGAAGACACATTTCAGGACAGCAACATAAGGTGAATGACACCAAAATTGCATTTTGTGGTGACCCTTGTGTTTGGACCAATTTTTTAAACAGGGAAATCACTGGACCAAACACAATTCTGTAAGGTTCTGTTCATATATAAAAGATAAGATATTTCTCACACCCTCACTTGAAATACTGTTTTCAATGTTCTTAAAAGAGTTCTCCTGGGCTGAGTCTGACCACTGCTGACCATGAACCCAGAACATTCCGTATTTATGATGGGCTCGGCTTGAGAGCAATTCTGATTTCATTTTCAGCACGCTGCTTGAATCTGCTCCAGACTGTAGTGCACACAAAATTATGCAGATCGTGGGGCTCAGACAGGGGGTTTCTCTCACTCACCTGCAAGTCTTTCTTAACCTAGCTTTATGTAGGATCGTGGCTTATGAAAAAAAAAAAAACGCATTATGACAGTGTAACCATTACAGTGGGCCCACTCGGGAGCTTTTCTTTTTCTTTTCTTTTTTTTTCTATTTTACTCCTCCTCTTTAATTGATCCTGATTTGCTGAAACTTCACACATGGTGCATGAATTAACTGTAGACTTGTAAAACTCTGTATCCTGATTTGAGGCTCTGAAAATATAATTATCACGCATTTAATATCTCAAACATGAATATGCAATACTACCAAATGGTCTCTAGATAACTATTAACAAAACTTTAAAATATCAGTTTAAGCCGTTTTAACACATTGGCAATGCAGATTTTAGTGGTATAAAATTTGGGGGCCTTAAATCAAACAAGGTCTCTGAGATATTTTAAAATATTTATTTGCTTAGGTACCATTAATATAAAAGAAAAGATTAAGTATAATTGAATAAACTGCACATATGGAAAGAGTAGCTTGTTTTGACATATTACATATACTCTTCAAACTACACCCCAACTAAAGATAATAAATGTATCCTTCACCCCAAAAGTCTCCTCATGAAGCGTGCAATTCTCCTCAAAGCCATCCCTAGAGATCTACTAATCTTTCTATCCCTATGGATTATTTTGCACTTCCCAGAATTTTATACAGCAAATCACACCGAGAATATGGCCCCTTTCATTCAGAATAATGATTTAGGCACCCACTCATGCTACGGCAGGAATCAAGAGCTCATTTCATGGTTGAGCCGTATTTTATACATCTATATCACAATGGTGTCTCCATTCACTTGTTGACGGACACATGGACTGACTCTAGTTTGGGGTCATTACAAACAGAGCCGCTATGGACATTCAAACCTATACATCTTCATGTGGAAATATCTGTTTGTTCAAATCTGTTTATTTTCCCCAAGATAAATAACTAGGAATGGACTGGCTGGATCACATTTACCTTAAGAAACTTCTGTCAGACTGTTTTCCAAATTTGTACCATTTTAGAGTCGTATCAGGTATGGGCATGTGTTTCCGTTGGTCCGCATCCTTGACAACATTCTTTCCCATCTCAGCTGTTTTAGCAGGCATTTTAACAGTGCCACATCAGTGTCATCCGACCAGAATTTTCTAATGTGTGGTGACAGTGAGAGTCTCTTCATGTGTTTATCTGTTATCTGTAAGTGGTCTTCGGTGGTAGATCAAGTCTACTGCCTTGTAAAAATTGTTTTTTTCCCCTTATCATGGGGTTTTGAAAATCCTTTATACTGTCTAGACATATCCTTTACATATGTGTGATTTGAAAATATCTTCTCAATTGGCTGCCTGAATTTTTAAAAAATTTTTCATGTTTATTTATTTTGAGAAACAGAGAGAGAGAGAGAGAGCGAGCATGCATGCGAGTGAGCCAGGGAGGGGCAGAGAGACAGAAAGAGAGAGTCTCAAGTAGGTTCCAAGCTGTCAGCACACAGCACAACACAGGTCTCGATCCCATGAACTGTGAGATATATTTTGAGCTGAAATCAAGAGGTAGACATTTAACTGACTGAGCCCCCCAGGCACCCCTTGAATTATTTATTTGTTTGCTTGTTTGCATTTAATATGGAAGCAATTTCTTTTTTTTTTTTTTCGTTTTTTGTTATTGGGTTTGGTTTTTGAAGAGACTGACACGTAACACCACGTTAGCTTCAGGTATGCAACATCGTGATTCCACGTCTACATACATCGCAGCTTACATTGTAACAGTATTTTTTGAAGAACAAATATGTTTGATTTTCATAAAGTCCAAATTACCAGTGTGAATTTTTATGGATAATGTTTTGGGTGTCATGTTTAAAAATATCTGATTGATTTAAGATCACAAAGATTGTTTACACATGCTATTTTTAAAGTTCTATACGTTAAGGTTTTACATTTTGGTTTATGATCTATTTTAGATTTTTTTTAATATATGGTGTGAATCACTTGTCAAATCTCACTGTTTTGCATCTGGGCATCCAATTGTTTTTGCATTATTTCCTGAAAACATTATCCTGTCTCTGGTTTGTCTTTGTACCCTTATAAAGACTCAATCCTCTATTCATGTACAGATCTATTTCTGGACTCCTTAATCAGTTCCAATTATCAATTTGTGCAGCCTTATGCTAATATCACTTTCTTATTAGCTTACAATTTTTTATTTACCTTATAATAAGTCTTAAGGTAATGTTAGTTTTTTTCAACTTTGTTCTTTCTCAAGTTTTTCTTCCTTTTTCTAAGACACTTTACCTGGTGGCTGGGATTTTGACTGTATTGATTCTATAGGTTGATTTGAGAAGAGCTGGCATCTTAAAAGTGTTGTGTCCTCTGACGGGCAGTGTTGTATGTAGTCCTTTCCCCTGGCTGAGGCAGTCTCCTCACACGCGAGCTAACTGGTACAGAGCTGGATACTCACGGGGACCTGCTAGGACCTGGGGTTATTTCCCAGGCTACATGTCACTTCTGGGTTATTCTGTCCTGCAAATGTGGTATCTGATCCTTCATCTCTACCCAGTCAATACGGAGACACCCCCAGACCCCTTCAGTACCCTCCACCTGCACTGCACTCTGAAACTCTTTCAAAGAAGAAAATCACCTTATTTTCTTTCTGGTAAGACGGTGGTCACTGTCCGTGGTTTGATATCCAGTGCCTGAAAACCATCGAGTCACATTCTGTGTTCATATGAAATATTTCCTTTGTTAATCTTGACACTGTTACTCCATCTTGGCTCTAAAGAGTGCCTTTGCTTGAAATCAAGCATTATATCTGAAGTAAGAAGTCCTTAGACATCTTAAATTGCTTATCCCTACACTTCGAGGATAAGTGATTCTAAATGTTCTGTGTGACAATTTATTTATCTGTGAAATAAGACAGTAATAATTACCCTGCTCGATGTCAGACTTTTTGTAAGATCAAAGTAGTGACGCTATGAGACAAGACAATGGATTATAACAACTCATGTGCCCAAGGACTGGGGTGAAGATGGGGATGAAGAAGAAAATGGTAATGACTTGTCACTCACAGGCTGGGGGTAGCAAGGAGCTCTGTGTGCCCTCCACGCCCATGCTCTCCTTCAGGGACCAGTGCCCTCTCACCCGTTACCTAGGTGTGAAAAAGCTGTCTCGTACTATGAGAAGATCAATGCTTTTGTAATAGCTGGTTGCCATTTTAATCAGATGTATTTGGGGGATGGAATGATTCCTTTGGAAATTAAAGAAAATAAATAGTTTGAAAAATGCTCTCTGATTTAGGAAAGAAAACACACACACACACACACACACACACACACACACACACAATCAAAAGCCCTTTGCTTCTTGGCAAAAAAGAAGTCCAAAGCCAGAAGAAAAGGTGAAGTCAAAAGGAAAACTAGCAGCTAAACATATAAAGACCGGATATTTGGAATTATCCCATGATATGGAATTCTCTTTAAATCTCCACCAAGTAAAGATTATCATCCTCACGTGTGCAGAGTGGAAAATTAGGGGTTTTATTAAATAGTTTGCCTCATGTCACAAATAATAATAATGGGAAGATCTCTCCCAATGTGTTTCTCACTTACAAAATACAGACACAAATTGTGGAAAGAAAAATATTAAAGAGCTTTAAGATTCACCTGGCTTTTAAGAAATCCTGGTTTATTTTCATTTTACTTGAAGCAAAACCACCTGATAGGTCAGAAAATAAGGGATTTCTTATTTTCTCTAAAACATGTCACAGCAGAAATTTATCTTCCTGTATACTCACTCAGTAGAATCTCACATGAAATAGGCATATCATAAGTGTGGAAGGAACATGACGACATTTTATGTTGATGAGGCTTCTGATCATTACAGACCTGTCTGACTTTTGAAAATCCAGATCATGCAAATAATTAACTGTGGCTTAAATCTCTTCTAAGATTATTTTTCTGAATTATAGCTGCGTATCTGCCACAGCGATGAGCTGTACTTGGACTTCATGTGGAGTTCTATTATTTTCTTCCCCTGATACAAAGCATATAAATTTTGGTTGTAAAATGCCACCATGTTAAACAAAATATTCACTACAAATCATTATGTGAACGTAACTTAACCATGGCCTCTGAATTTAGCAGTAAATGGGCTCATATACTGTTCTGCCCCTTTTATGTGTCTGTGATCCAGAGTTTTTAATTTAAATTCTCTGGACTATGGTTTTCTCATTTATAAATCTGTCTTTGAGTAATGTTCCGAAGATCCTGGGACACGCCACATATTTATTCTAAATTGGTCCACTTTCTTCCTTTTGTGAAAAAAATCTAAAATACAGAAAATCTGCAAACAGCATAAGAACTCTGCAAAGCAGGACCATTGAAAGTCAGCTTCTTTTTGGTAGTTACACCTTCTTGAACATGAGGACTAAGACATGATTATTTCTCCTTATAAAACCTAAACAGATACATGAGCAGATATGATAATAGAGCTAGTATGTATGAAGAAGTCAACCAAATTATGTTAATTGCCAAGTACTCCTTAGAAAATCAACCCTTTTGTAGTTTTGATATATGTAAACTATCTTTCGGGGGGGACAATTATTTTCACTATCTATGATTGAGGTTTTATATATTACCACTACTTTGCAAACACAGGAAGCATATATGAAATAAGGTATTTACCATATAAAACTGTAAAGAAATAGTTACATGAAGTTTTCTACTTTGAACCCATAACTCAATAAATATGCTCATCTATAACTGCTATTTAAAAATCAATAAAAATTTCTCAAAATTCGTGCCCAAAAATGGCAGTTTTTCTTCCATATTTTTAAAGCTAAAGCAGATATAATTACCTTACAATACCTATGGCATTTCAAATACGTATATTTGTAGCTACTTTCAGATAAGAAAAACTATTGAAAACCTTTAAGCCTGAGATTATTTACTTCCATCTTTCTGAAAATGTGCCCTGTCTTTCATAAGTCTCTTATTTACTAATAGAATTTCTCACTAAAAATTAACTGAAAGGCATATTTTAAACTATTAATACACAATTAGAATTCACAGAAATAATTTCATCTTAACTTGCAATGACAATTCACTGCTGAAGTTAATGGTCATGTTTGTTATTGAGACACAGGAAGCTAAGTGTTGAAAAATAATGAATGGGAAAAATTACATACTCAATTTTAAGCCATGCATTAAGGCAAGCAAAGTAAGTCAGAAGATATTCTTTAAGAAAACAGCCATTCATACCCACACAAAGGCCAGCACTCAATGTTCATCAAAGTGCTTTTCAAAATCACCTCAGAGTGGAGACACCTCAAATGTACAACTACTGGATGAATAAATGCATTTGGTACGCCAAATAATGGAATACGACTCAGAAATGAAAAGGAAAACAAAACCGATATACACAACCTCACGTTGAAACCGTAAAGGCATTCTGCAATGTCACTGAAACCACACACAGAAGACCAGGCATATTCTGACTCATTTATATGAAATGTTCTAAAATGCCAATCTCTTAAAAGATCAGTCATTATGCAGGGCTAAGACTGGGAACGTGAAACAGGCACAAGGGAGATTATGGGGCTGAGGAAAATAATCTAAAAACAGATTACAGTCCCGGGTGCACAATTCAGAGAATGTGCAAATAATCAGGAATGTTAGACATTGAACAAAATGAGTGTCATGTAAATTATTCCTCAATAAAATTATTTTTAAGAGGTAAACAATAATTCAAAGTGGCAATATGTCTACGATTGGTTACAAAAAAACTATTTTTGCAAAAATTACTACTTTTTTGTAAACAAACAAAAATCTATGAGCTTGTTTGAGAGGTTTTTTTTTAAACCAAAACCTGTATTTTTAAGTACGCTCAAAAAACAAATGTTAAGGGTTTATACATACAAAATTGTATTTTTAATATAATTTATTGTTAATGAATTCCTTTGTGATCCAGAAATGTCATAAAAAGGGATGTGGGAACACACTAATTTTGGAGAATATAATTTCTATTCCATAAAATGTACTTTTTTTTAGTTCAATAAAATATTTTTGAAACTAGAATCCAAAATAGTGACTAGTAAATAAAAAGAGAGTGCCTAATAGTGTATGTGAGAACACTTTTTATATTAGATGCATGAGAATCTTTTTTTAATTTTTTAATGTTTTTTTAAAATTTATTTTTGAGGAACAGAGACAGTGTGAGCAGGGGAGGGTCAGAGAGTGAGGGAGACACAGAATCTGAAGCAGGCTCCAGGCTCTGAGCTAGCTGTCAGCACAGAGCCCGATGCAGGGCTTGAACCTACGAACTATGAGATCATGGCCTGAGCCAAAGCCGGACGCTTAACCGACTGAGCCACCCAGGCGCCCCGAGAATCTTTTAAGATATTGAATTGCAACAAGCAGAAAAAATGTTAAAACAATCAATGCCAGTGATTACTGTGGGAAACAAATACCCGTACGTTAAAGTACTACCTCTGAATTGCCCTGTTTTTCTTCATAATCATCAGATTTTATTGAGTGATCCTGGATTCGAACAACTAAGCAACAGGACAGTTTTATCTCCCAGCCCTGTTATTAAAGAGATAAATGTTCATTTTTAAAATAACCTTCAGTCAGCTTTTCCTAATATCAACATCTCATTTACCCATAATGCTCTCACTTGTACAGTAAATTAGCATAATAATAGATAACTACCTACAGATTGTAGTCTGATTTCACCAGCCTTTCACTAACGCACCTTTTTTCACTTCCATATTCAGCCCAGGACACCAGGTTGCATTTAGGTGTTGTGTCTCCTTGGTGCTCCACAATCTGAGACAATGGCAGACATCCCTTGTTTTTCATGACCTGGGTATTTCTAAAGAGCCTTTAAAAGGAGACAATCCTTCACCAAAACTATTCACAAGACCTTGTGTGAGAAGTAACAAGTGGAAAATCCCTCAAGAATTAGATACAATAGACATAAATACATTTTGACTCAGTGATTATGATTTCTGGAGCCTCCATTAATAATAGAAATTATGCCTGATTATAAGAGTAAAGATCAGATTTCCATATAAAAATAGAAGACAGCAGAGTAGAGGTGACTGGGTGCCTCATTTGATTGAGCATCAGACTCTTGATTTTGGCTCAGGTCATGATTCTACATCATGGGATCCAGCCCTGTGTCAGGTTCTGCACTGATCACGGGGCCTGCTTAAGATTCCCTCTCCCCTCTCCCCTCTTCTCTCTCTCTCCCTCCCTTCCTCCCTCCCTCTCTCTCTCTCTCTCAAATAAAAACAAAAGTAACAAAAATTTAAGGATAAAAACAGAAGGCAACAACATATGTAATTGGACCATAGCGTAGCCACTTTCAGTAGACTGTGGATATACAGATCAGGAGTAATTTAATGTACAGCTACGACTTGTCAGTAATTCCAGCTTCTGTAGAAACCTGGTCACTTTATTAATGTATGTGCATAAAAACAAACTGCCAACGAAGATTCACAATCAATATCAAGTACTGATGCAGTTTGACCTCTAAATTATCTTTCCTACAAAAAAGAACATTGTTTATAATTTCAATGTCTTGTCCCATTTTTAGGGTTTCCATCCTAGAATGACTGCAGCCACACCCAAGTCTAATGTTAGTAACCTCAGGCTCTCACTGAAGCTCCACCTACTGTGTGAATGTCACCTTTGCGCACTGGCTGCGGATTTCACAATACGCAAATGCTCGTTAAGCCTTCACCTCCAAGGCTGGTGACTGAGGCATTATCATCTTGTCCAGTCCCTAAAGAATCTCGCAAAAAAGGTATTTTCCTCATGCTTTGATAGCTGAGGAAATCAAGTCTCAGAGAGCAAAGTAACTGGCCACGTCATATGGCCTGTGTGAGGTAGAATACAGAGACCCGACACTGAATGTGATCCGCAAATCCAATCCTCTGAACTCGTCAGGGAACCTACCTGGTCTGGTACCACCGCTACAGGCACACCCAACCTCCCACCACTATTCCCCTTTCTCCAATCCAGAAGTTGCATTTTTCATCAGGTTCTACTCTTGGGTATGCTCTTCATTTTCCCATATGTAAGCAGGACAGAATTGCACCGTAACACGGGGAAAATGTAATTAGCATGGATGTCTTATTTTTTATGAAACTTTTCTTTTCCACTAATGACCTGAAAATCACAGAGCATTCCTCCGTTTTCTGTGCCCTTCACGTGTTCTGCAATACTCTTGCTGGACTCAACAGTCTTTCGTGAGCATCTTTCTTTGGTCCTGACAATATGACCACTTCCGCGATCCCCTGAAATCTGAGTCCAGACGCTCTGTGATCCTTCAGATTTTCTTGTCCATATTTCTAAAGCATCCAAAGACATGGTTTTTACATCATGTTTTCTTTACGTTTCTATATCACTGGTTCTTACCAACTTTTGTTTTTTAGCTGTTTATGTTGGGTCCTATAATCTCCTAAATGGCATACAAACTTTACTTATCATAACATAACTGAATAGTTTTCTCAGGCAAAATCCAGTAAAGAAATACTAAAAAAAATGGGGTGCCTGGGTGGCTCAGTCAGTAAGCATCCGACTTTGGCTCTGGTCATGATCTCACGGTTGGTGGGTTTGAGCCCCACATCAGGCTCTGTGCTGACAGCTAGCTCAGAGCCTGGAGCCTATCTTCGGATTCTGTGTCTTCTTCTCTCTCTGACCCTCCACAGCCCATGCTGTCTCTCTCTCTCTCAAAAATAAATAAAGCCTTAAAAAAAAAGAAATCCTAGAAAATCAAGATAAAGGCCATCTAATAGAGAATAAGTAAAAACAGGTAATCATTGATATGCCCTCAGAAAATAAATCCAGAAGGAATACTCTTAAAACAAAATATAAAATATAGAGTTTTATATTCTTTTAATATTTACTTAGCATAGGAAGATTAAATATTTTGAAAAGTGAGGACATATCTGTTCAGAGAACAGTATATGTTCCATATGGAAAACAGAATAGGAAACCGTTCACTACTATTTTATATTGAGTAATACTGTCTAAATATCAAGTATGCAAATGTGAAATCACCATGTAAAATAAGACTTAAAGACAATTATGCTGCACAGAAACTACCTGTTAAATTTGAGCAACTCTTCAGAATTAATACTGGGAGAAAGGATTTATTCATGTGAACACTACTATATATATCTCACAATTATTATTCTTTCATAGAGAATAGTGAAGCCTAATTAAATATTCTATGTGGAACAGTAAATTAATTTTTTAGCTAATATGCATTCATTTCATTAAGTAACTTCATAGGAATCATTAAAATTAAAATCAGCAGATTCTTAGATTTAACAACAAAAGTTCAAGCACAAAAGAAAAATAATTTGGGCTTAATCTAAATTAAAAACTTATATGATTCAAAGGGCCTATTAAGAAAGTAGAAAGACAATCTGGAGAATGGAAGAAAATATTCACAATTCATTGTAGATCTCAAAGGGAACTGCATCTAGAATATATACAGAACAATCACAATTCAAAAAGACAACCCAATTTAAAAATGGGCAAAGCACTTGAACAGACGTTTCTCCAAAAATGAAATGCAAACTGCCAATAAGCACATGAAGATGCAGGACGCAAGTGGTCATCAGAGAAAGACAAATCAATCAAGACCTTAATGGGACAGCCCTTCACATGCACTAGTGTGAGCAGAAGCTGGACTTGAGCAGGAGAAGGAACATGCCAAGGCAGAGGCCCAGGTCCTTGAAGGGTAATGACAGAGACATGAGCTAGAGGCAAGGATGGTGATAAAGCCCAGCCCAGGGACACAGCATCCTGACCTTATGGCTTCCAAGACCTCAGGGCTGACAGACCAAGAGTCACAGGTGGAGAGCATGCCTCTCCTCTTCCACCTCTGCCCCAGGGTCACCCCTAGACTCTTTATAAGCATCTGCTTTAAGGTTCTAGCCCTCCCTTCCCCAAAGAAAGGCTGTCATCACAATTTGAGTACAAACCCTGTAGCATCAAAAACTCGCCTTCCCATCCTGTGGGAGGGGATCCATAGTGGATTGGAGATAGCCTTCTTCAGAGACCCTTCATAGTGCCTCTGAGCTCCTCCTAGCCCAGAGAGACACAAAACACAACCTCAAAACAACCTAGCGCCAGTCCAGCCTCACAGAATTTGCCCCCTCCCCCACCTTGAGATTGTACTTCCCCTTAAAAACCGCTTTGTGCTTGCCACTTTCTGCTGGCTGTCTTTATTTGAGCATGAATCCCCGTATAAATTTTCTGGTGGTGAATCCAAGGTCAGGGACTTGCATTCACACATTGCGTAGTGTCCCAAAGGTAATACAAGTAGGGCTAGCATAAAAAACTCAGATAATAACAAATGTTGCCAAAGATGTGAAAACTTTGGCATCGGAACTCGGATACAACGCTGTAGGAATGTAACGTGTTGCTGTCCCTGAGGAACACAATTGGGCAGTTGCTCAATATCTAAACAGTTGCCCTGCATCTCCGTTCCTGCGTCTGAACCCAAGATAAATAAAAACATAAGTCCACACACACACACACACACACGTTTTATGTGAGTGTACATAGCAGTATTATTCATAATAACCAAACGGTAGAAACTAGGCATCACCTGATGGGCAGACAGACAAAAGGTGTATAGCCATACAGTGGAATGGAAGCGGCGCAGGAAGCCTTGCAGGCGCCTGAGTGGCTCAGCAGGTTGAGTGACGCACTCCTGGTTCAGCTCAGGTCATGATCTCACGGTTCCTGAGTCCAAGCCTCCCGCCTAGGGCTCTGTGCCAATAGTGTGGAACCTGCTTGGGATTCTCTCTCTCTGGGTCTCTCTGCCCCTTCCCCACTTGTGCTCACCTGCATGCTCTCTCTCTCTCAAAAATAAATAAACTTAAAACTAAAAAAAAAAAAAAAAAAAGCCTGCCTTGGAATAATCTTGGAACATAAAGAGGAAGGAAACACTGAGACATGATACAATCTGGTTAACCTTGAAACATGATGCTGAGTGAAAAAGGCAGGTCACAAAAGATCACTTAGTGTATATTCCATTTGTATGGAATGCCCAAAACAAAAAAATCCCGGGAAACAAAAATGATTCGCAGTTACTTAGAGCTGGGCAAATGGGTGGTAGGTGATAAAAAGTATAGGGTTTCTGTTGGTGGTAATAACATGTTCTAAAATTGTGCTGATGGCCGCATGTTATCCATGACAAGACAAACACGCTGAACTGTACATTTTAAATGGATGAATTTTACGGCATGTGAATTCTATCTCAATGAAGTTGTTATTAAAAATTTATTTCAGCAAGTTTGTAAACTTTATTGTGCAATTTCAATACATCCCATAACGTAAAATAAAGACCTCACTAATATATATTTAATAGACACTTTTGTTAACTTTAAAAAAATTATTTCACTTGATCTAGCTAATGAAATTAACAATAAAAAGGAATAATATTTAATACTTTTGAACTCTAAGATGGCAGGCATTTTTCTAAGAATTACATACATATTAACAGTTTCAATCCAAATACTCGCTGGATAAAGTAGTCTCTATCAACAATGTCTACTTAAAATGTAAGCACATCAACGCACAAAGATGTTAAGAAACAGGTGTCACAGCTTTAACTGCTATAGCCTCAGGACTATGAAAAAGATATAATTTGTCTTTTTATTCAGAAGTTTGGTTTCAGTAAGTTTCTTTCACCATCACCAATTATTTAATGTTATGGTGCGTTTCTATATTTGCCAGAATTTATGTAAGGTCTGAATGAACAGGGGCTTTATAGAAGCTCCATTACATGAACATCTATTACTCACTACAATGAGCTATGTCAATTTTATTATGATACAAGGTTTTCTTTAAAGAGATCAGTATAAAAACAAATATGACCAAATGAAACATTAAAAACAGAGAAAGATTTCTACAGTCTAAGGAAACACTGAATGGCAATCCAGAGTTTTATATGAGAATAAACTATCATCAATTATTCGGCAGAATAAGGTCACATTCAGTGCTACAACACTGATCACTCATATATCCCCTTTGAGAAAAATCACTGGAGGAGGGGCCTCTCCAAAATGTATCAGAAAGTCAGAAAAGTGTAAGTCACAGGATCTGGGACCTAAGATTCCAACAGCAGGACAGCAGCAGAAAGAATTTACAAGATGTTAGCGAGAAGAACTTTAAGGATGGCAAAAATTCAGCAGACCTAGAGAAAAACTGGTCCAAACCGAAATTGGAATGGAATTACTTCAGAAACAAGAAAGTGGTTTCCTTACAACCATATTAAACTAAGAAAACCAAGGCATTTGAAATAGATCAAGGAAGGTTACTCTGTAAGTAGATTTGTTAGGAAGGATACATTAGTGATGGCTATCCAGAGAACACGTGCATATGCGTGCATAGGCTGCACACGCACACAGGAATGAGACAATTACGTACTAGATAACAATCAACTTTGTCAAATTCAAGGAGTATCAGTATACTACATGACTCAGCTGTGAATGATATTTACATAGCCATCAGAGTAAAAAGAAATTGAACGTTCTTAGCAAAATTAGTGGAAAACATTAAAAGGATGGAACTAGAGAAAATGTGTGTGGCTGTTTCAACAGAAAATGCTGACGTAAGATGTTAAAAAGTGAAGTCCATATCTCCCACTGTAGGAAGTCAACTGATAATACATTTTTAGTTATATACTAAAAGTTCAATGAATCACAATGTAATCATGTTCTAGAAACATGGATGTGCATGTATGTATATAGATAAGCTAAGATGAATGTGTGTCTATATATGAATATGGTAATACAGAAGGCTATGTATATGACAATATGGAAGTATTTATATATATGAAATGGATGTGGTCATAGTAATGTGTGTATGGATATGTGGATATGAATGTGTATATAGATATGGTACTATGGATGTGTGCATATACATATAAAATTGGTAACACAGATGTGTGGTTATGTATATATGGATATGGTGATAGGAATGTGTGTGTATATGGATGTGATCATGTGGATGTGTGTACATATACATGAATATGGTAATACGGATGAGTGTATACAGATATTGTAATATGGATGTGTATACATATATATAAAATGGCAATATGGGTATATGTGTGTACATACAGATATAGCAATATAGATGTGTGTATATATATATATGGGTATGATAATATGGATGTGTGTATGTATATATCTGTAACAGCCATCAGAGTTGAAAGAGATTACCTCTGAAACTTCATGTGTGAATCTCCAGAGGCAAGGGAATCAAGAGCAAAAATGAACTAATGGGACCTCATCAAGATAAAAAGCTTCTGCGAGGCAAAGGAAACAATCAAGAAGACTAATAGGCAACCGACAGAATGGGAAAAGATAGTTGCAAATGACATATCAGATAAAGGGCTAGTATCCAAAATCTACAAGGAATTCACTAAACTCCATACCTGAAAAACAAATAACCCAGTGAAGAAATGGGCAGAAGACCTGAACAGACACTTCTCCAAAGAGGACGTCCAGATGGCCTACAGGAACATGAAACGATGCTCAGCATCACTCATCATCAGGGAAATACAGATCAAAACCACACTGAGATACCACCTTACACTGGTCAGAGTCGCTAAAATGAACTAATCAAGAGACTACAGATACTGGCGAGGGTGTGGAGAGACGGGCACCCTCCTACACTGTTGGTGGGAATGTAAACTGGTGCAGCCGCTCGGGAAAACAGTGTGGAGGTTCCTCTAAAAATTAACCATAGAATTCCCCTATGACCCAGCAATAGCACTGCTAGGAATTTACCCAAGGGATACAGGAGTGCTGATGCATAGGGACACGTGTACCCCATTGTTCATAGCGGCACTTTCTACAATAGCCAAATCATGGAAAGAGCCTAAATGTCCATCAACTGATGAATGGATCAAGAAGATGTGGTTTATCTATACAATGTAATACTAGATGGCAATGAGAAAGAATGAAATTTGGCCATTTGTAACAACGTGGACGGAACTCGAATGTATTATACTAAGTGAAATAAGTCAGGAAGAGAAGGACAGATACCATATGTTTTCATTCATATGTGGAACAGCAGAAACTTAACAGAGGACCAAGGGGAGGGGAAGGGGGAAAATAGTTGGGGAGAGGGAAGGAGGAAAATCATGAGACTCTTAAATACTAAGAACAAACCGAAGGTTGATGGGGGTGGTGGAGAGGGGAAAATGGGTCATGGGCATGGAGGAGGGCACTTGTGGGGATGAGCACTGGGTGTTATATGGAAACCAAGTTGACAATAAACTGTAATTTAAAAAAAGAGGCTCATACAAAAAAAAAAAACTGCATGTGTGAAGGAAAACTAGGAGGAAGTTTTTTCATTATGCCATGTTTATAAGTATTTGCCTGTTACATAGATTCACATTGGAAAAATGTAAACATTTTTAAAATTAACAAATGAATTTGGAAGCATTCTCAAAGAAATATGTATTCTCTCTCAGAACTGGATAGTCTTTATGTTTTTATTTATACAGTTTTGGGTTTGCTTTTCTATTTTTTTTGTTTTGCTTTTAAAAAATAAGATCTTACAGATAATCTTGAGTACCTATCTCTTCTTTCACTTTGGATGGTTATTATCAGGAGAATAACGTATACCATTCATATCCATAACTTTTATATGGTCTATCAATGTATGACAGATTTTTTATAAGTTTTACACAAATGTTACACAGTTTCCGAAGTGAATCAAAGGTCTTCTAAAAGAGTTGACAGATTGTATAATGGATTTTGAAAGAACATCTGAAATATTCAGCCCTGAGGTTAAACTATGACTTCCTGACATTACACTACGTAATACATTGCACATATTGTACTTACAGTTGTCCGCAATTTCCCACTTCAAACCTATTAGTTCTTATGTTATGCAATGAAAATATTTTGCTGATTTATTTCTTACTCAGAACAGATTAGCAGCCAGGAGAGTGATGATAACAGCAAGAAGTAACAGGACAGGTAAATTACCCAACAAAGGCCCATGGAAGCTGCTGTCTAGAATCATTTAATGCACGGGCAACAGCCCCCAGTGTCACAGCAGAACCTGAGGTGCTACCGGATGTTATCTGATGCCGATAAAGATAATAGAATGGAAGGTCCATACACTCAAGGAACATAGGAAACTGTACAACCATGTTTAAAATGAAGAATTCATATTTTTAAATTGGCATTTCCAGTGCAAAGCTTCAGGGTAATTTTTCTAAGGATGTCAGGAAAAGGAAATATCTATAATTAGGAGTTTCAATTGAAGAGAAAGACTGAATTGAGAAAATGTAGAGTATATGCATAAAATGGAACATTTAGAAGGATCCTGTAAAAGTTGGAAGTGTGAATCTTTGAACATTCTGCAAGTAATGTAAAGCACGCTGGGCCTGTGAAGTAATTAAATCCATAATAGTGGTTTCAGGGGAAATAAGAAGCAATCAGTTTTGTGAAACAAATATTTGTTACAAAGCATTACTGCAAACAAAACACAATTCACATGTGGAAATAAACAGAGTTATCTGAAAATTAGCCCGGAACGTCTTGCTTACATTATTTCAGTGTTGACTTGCATTGTTTCCACATAAATTACATCCAGTGATTCTCCCAACAGGCCAGATGGAGATCTTAGTTGGTTTGGTCCCTAACCCTTATCTGTCCTTGAATGGGGTGGGGGCTCAGAGAGAAGATGTGAAATCCTGAATTTAAAACACATTTCTTTTAGATAAATTCACGTAGATCAAGAATTACCAAATCTCTGTAGATTCTAGGGTACTTTCTTTAAGCTTCCTATGGTTGATGTAAAACATTCTCTTGACTTAGGAAAAAAAGTATGCTTTACTGGAAAACCTGTATTTAATGTGCAAGGTCTTATATTTGGAGCAATGAGAAAGGGAAGGAACCAGCACTCCAGACATGGGGCTCAGCTACAGTCACCTTTAGTTCTAAATCCTTCTTGAGGGGTAATTTGAATAATGTAAGTCCATCCTAAAAGAGAAATGTTGACCTATGTGTATACTTTACTCTGCCACCACATCTTTTTTTTTCTTTTTTAATGTTTATTTATTAGAGAGAGAAGGGGCAGAGAGAGAGTGCAAGAGACAGAAGAAGGAGCAAAAGAGAGAGGAAGAGAATCCCAACCATCCTCTACACTCTTAGCACAGAGCCTGATGCAAGGGTCGATCCCACAAACCATGAGGTCAGGACCTGAGCAGAAATCAAGCTGCACACTTAATGGACTGAGCCACCCATGCACCCACCTACCACCACATCAGAACTAAAGCTCACCAAGGGAAAGCTTGACTGAATTTACTTGACAATTTCTTATTTCATTTTGCAATGGAGCCACTTTTGCTGCTCAGTCAAATGACTAAGACAAGGAAGGAAGAAGTATAGAAAGTAAGAGGAAGAGACAGGGAGAAAGAAATTAAGACAAACATAAGGAAGACAAAAAAATGCATTACCTAGCGTGTCTACCACAAGTGACCTGTGGAATAACATAACCACCGTACATGGAAAGTTACACATACTCGATTAAGAAGAAATATTGTGAGAAGTATTCTCCCGTTTCCATATATAGGAAAATGCATTATTAGAGATTGATTCTGATTGGAGCAGTTAGTCCATTTACATTCAAAGGAGTTATTGACAAATATGTATTCTTGGCCATTTTATTATTTGTTCTATCATTGTTTCCGAGATTTTTTCTGATCCTTTCTTCTCTTTACCAGTTTTGGTCTCTCCTTTGTGCTCAAAAAGTGCCCTTCAATAATTCCTGCAGAGCTGGTTTAGTGGTCACCAACTCCTTTAGTTTTTGTTTGTGAAACTCTCCGTCTATTCAGAAGGATAGGCTGGATTGGGTATTCTTGCGGCAGGTTGTTTTTCCATTCAGCACTTTGAATAAATATACCATGTCATTGCCTATCAAAAGACATAGGGTATCAGAATGGATTTAAGAAAACAAGACCCATCTACATGCTCTCTACAAGAGACTTATTTTAGACCTAAAGACACCTGCAGATCGAAAATGAGGGGATGGAGAAAGATTTATTACACAAATGGATGTCAAAAGAAAGTCAAAGTAGTAAAACTTCTATTGGACAAACTATACTTTTGTTTTTGTATCATTTTTATCCCGCCTCAGTATAAGAGTCATGCCGCTCTCATGGAATGATTTTGAATGTATTCTTTCTATTCCATTATTTATAAGATGTTGATAAAGACTGTCATTAATTTTATTTTGAATGTTTGGTAGAATTCACCATTGAGACTATGTAGTCTTGGGTTTTCCAGGAGATTGTATTCCTAACTGAAATTTCACTATTTCCATTGGTCTAAGAAGATTTCCTACTTCTTGGATTCCAGATTCATGATTCAATCTGGGAAACATGCATTTTTTAGGAATTTTTCTAACTTCCTGATTCGTTATTAGATAAGTGTTTATAGTAATCTCTTAGCACACTATGTGTTTCTGTGGCGTTACCTGTTGTATTGTTTACTCTTCCATTTCTCATTTTGGTTTTTGAGTCTTTGCTCTTCTTTGGTTAGTTAATGTAGTTAAAGCACGGATAATATTGTTTGCTTGTTTTGGAAAAACTAGTCATTACTCTCAATATTATGTTATTGTTTCTTCTGGTCTCTATTTTATTTATTTCTGGTTTTTCTTTGATACTTCCTTCCCCTACTAAATTTCAGCTAAGTTTCTTCCTTTTCTATTTCCTTGTACACAATGTTAAGTTTCTTATTTGAACATTTTTTTCCTTAATATAAGCATTTACAGCATAAATTTCACTGTAACATCAGCTTTTGCTGCATCCCATAGATTTCTGAATACTGTGTTTCCTTTTTCTTTTGTTTTGAGACATATATTTTGATTGGCCATTTGGTTTCTTGTTTGGTTCATTGCTTGTATAGTAGTGTGTTATTGACTATTTACATATAAAAAATTAATATTTAAAAAAGATTGATTCTTAAACCAAAAAAAAAACCTAACATAAAATGTCACTGTGTCTACATAGAGAAACAACATAGATTTTTTTCTTTGTTTACCTGTGTTTTCTAATTTTTTATCCTATTCATTTCTTGATATAATACAAAATGGAGAAAGTATATTTGCAATATAAGAAGAGCCAGACACATCAATAATCCTAACCAAAAAATATTCCTTTCTTTCTAAAGATTTTTCATGTAATTATTTAACTTGATACACAAAATATTTTGTAAAAATATTTTTTAAAGAAGAAAAATGCTCATACTTAGGCATCCTCAACTACAGTTCAAATTCAAAGTTTATCAATTAATGTGAAAAAATGCTTCAAAGGTATTTCTTTTGTTTGAATTTTTTAATGTTTATTTACCTTTGTGAGAGAGAGAGAGAGACAGACAGACAGAAGTACAGAGAATGCAAATGGGGAAGGAGCAGAGAGAAAGGGAGATACAGAATCCAAAGCAGGATCCAGGCTCCAAGCTGTAATCACAGAGCGCTATGTGCAACTTGAGTCCACAAACCATGAGCAGAGCAGAAGTAGGATGCTTAACCAAGTGAGCCACCCAGGTGCCCCTCAAAGGTATTTCTAAGGAAATACACTGTATGTAAAAAAGGGTGTGTCTACACTTTATCATCACCCTATGAGAAGATCCTATCTCTGTTCAAGGTCATGTATATTGCTGAGCACAAGTATAGCCCTGAGGGAAACACAATTTCCCTAATACACAATAAAACATGGATGGTGTCATCCTAGGATTCCAAAGTTGAAACATTCACTGGCTTTGAATTATCGAAGTAAAAAGCATCTTAAATTGCTTTTAACAAAAATATATTGAAGCCAAAGACTGGTTTCCTTATTTGAGCTAGCCAATTTTTCAGAATGTTACAAGTAAAAAAAGTGTAATGAGGCACCTGAGTGGCTCAGTTGGTTAAGCCTGACTCCTGATCTTGGTCAGGTCAGGACCTCACGGTTTGTGAGAACATGCCCTGTTCAGGCAGTGAGCTGACAGCACAGGGCCTGCCTGGAATTCTCTCTCTCCCTCCCTCTCTCTGCCCCTCCCCTGCTAGTGCACACATGCACACACACTCTCTCTCTCAAAATAAAGTTTAAAAAAACAGTTATAATAAAAATCAATATTCCATATTAAATATACTAGTGTAACCTGTATCCCATAAACACCATGCATTTGAAAATGTAGGTTTGTGATATTCATAACAACTGATCCTTCCTCAAATGTACAAGGAGAAAAAAGATATTAGCTATAGAAGTCATAAACTTAGGACATAAAAAGTAAAACTTTACTTTTTACTAATATTCAGAAAATAGCATGTAAATCATGGCTCTCGCTTCACCACTAAAGGTATCCATCATTCTCTGTGTTCCATATTCCATACTAATGCTTTTCTACTCATCTAACATCAAATCCATTAGAAAGGTGAAATAGATCTAATGTATTAATGCTATTAAGGAATCAATTATAAAAAAATACAGGTTTTGCTTGTTTCTCCTAAAATATTTAGTGCATATATTGATCTTGATCACTTATGGTTTTATGGATTCAATTAGGTCAGATACTTTGATTTATTCACAGATTAAATTACTTGTAACAACCGAACAATTGTTCTTACTTGCCAGCAACAAATTGATAGAGGTTTGTCATTCTTTTGGGGTAACTTAAAGTCTACCGTCCCGTGTTATTTATAAAAGTGTTTTAAAATAGCTGTTGTACACCATTAACTCTGTGATACATAAAAAGTTTCAAAAACAAAATAAAATTTTCGAATGACAAAAAAAGATTTTCACATCAAACAAAGAAATTTTTAAAAAGGGAGCCTGCCACCCGAGCAGAGACGGTCTGAGACGGTCTGAGGACATCACTACGTAGCGGAGACCCGTCAGTTTCTACGAGGGGCCTGTCATACAGTGTTCCCCCAGTGTTCTCTGCCTACAGGGCCCCTCCGCCCATACAATATTGCTAAACTCTCATCTTGCTTTAAAGCCAAGCATTTAATAAAATGATTGCTCCTTTCTACCTCCTAGTCTTCAAAATTCATCAAGTTCTCAGTATCGTGTAAGCACGTACTGATTCTTTTTTTTTAAATATTTTATTGAAAATTGATTTCCATACAACACCCAGTGCTCTTTCCCACAAGGCACGTACTAATTCTGATGAATAACCCAAGTGTCTGCCTGTCCACAGTGGCTCGGATAATGGAATGCTACATGTCCGTGTTTTGATTGTTCATATTAAGTAAGGACTTCAGGCAACTGATCACACCGAAAACCATCAGTCTGAGGTTTCATCCCACGTAAAAATCAACATTCACTTTCATCGTCTTCTGGGACGCAAAGACCATGAAGTTGAATAAGAAGCTGGATGTTACCACGTTTTCATGTGAGTGGGCAGACTTACAAAGCACCCAAGGCATTAGCCAAATTCATACCCTCTCCTAAATTCACAACCAGAAGCTACTTAGGTATGGTTTTCTATTGTAGTAAATGTACTAATTTTATGCATATCATGTGACAGTGGAGTTTACAGAGTATTACAGAATTATCTATGATCATCCATTTACCCAGTAAATTCTTATTAAACATGCATTAGGTGAGGTTTATTATTGTTTGTCTGATGAGCTTGCTGTTTTCTCCCTCAACTGGTGCCCATAAGGACTGCCAAGAAAGAATTCAGATATGTTTGAACTAGCCTATTAAAGTCCATTTATTTGCTAATATATTATGCATTCATTGTATTCTTTCCTAATAGCTATTATTTATCACCTATTATCCTCAGTGCTGGGGTGACAGAGATGAATGATGTCTGTGGCACAGCGAAGCTCACAGATGTCAAGTGAGGAAGGAAAAACAGGGGCCAAGATCTCAAAGAGTGTTTTCATCAGGATGAAACTTTGGAAAGGTTATGGAGAGATAATAAAGGATTCCTACAGGAATTTGGAATGGCAGAAATGATAGATTTGAGGGGGACAAAGACCTGTTCAAACCACGGGAATGAAAATAAAGATGGAATGGATGTATAAGAATACTTAGGAAGAAGAAAGGACTTAAGATTAAGGTTGGGTACACTTACGAGAAATAATTGAAGATATTTGGGTTACTTGCGACTCCTATTTGGAGACACGAGGGAGGCAATGGTGGCATGAAGTAAGTAAGGATCACTGGACACCATGATGCATTTAATTGTGCTCCTAGAAGCTATTATAACTGGAGCCAATCAGCCCTGCACATTTGGAACTTACAAAAGAATCCTAGACAGGAGAGATTTAGGTGTGTAAGAGGCTACAGCCCACGCACGCACACGCGCCCCCACACACATACTCGGTGAGATAAAAGATGAACCCTAAGTACAGAAACTGTGGAACACTGCTAATTAAATCCTGGAACAGTGAAAGTATGGATCTTTCAGAAATTCAATGTGAAATTCATTCTAGGCAGTAGTCAAAACATATAAGATGTAATAGTAATGATAGTTAACATAACTGTTTTGTATCAAAGATATATACAAATAAATCCACACCAAATCTTAGTCTTATTTCAAACATCCATTTTCTTTTTCTTATGTTTTTTTAATGTTTTATTTATTTTTGAGAGAGAGAGAGAGGGACAGACAGACGGACAGCGTGATCAGGGGAGGGTCAGAGAGAGAGGGAGACACAGAATCCAAAAACAGGCTCCAGGCTCTGAGCTGTTAGCACAGAGCCTGACACAGGGCTCGCACCCACAAACTGTGAGATGGCGACCTGAGCTGAAGTTGGATGCTTACCTGACTGAGCCACCCAGGTGCCCCTAAACATTTATTTTCAACCATACCTATGTGAATAGAAACTCCGTATTAGGAAAGATTAATACCTACAAGAGCTTGGGATAATGCAAGAAAATGAATTTTTAAAATATTTATGAGTACTCACTATGTTAATTTGCAAAAAGAACATATTTTCTTCAAATACATTTGACATTACAGGCATCGTTCCAGGCACTAAAGATACAGCAGCAAGCAAAACAAAGTTCTCATTCCCTTGGAGCTAATTCTAGTGGGGGATACAAATACCCAAATACGTCTGTAATATAATACTAACCTGTATTCGATACTTTACAGCATATACTACCCATCTGTAATATACAGAGATTTTATTCCAGTAGAATAAAATAAAGCAGGTAATAAAAATGAAGGAAGGTAAGGTAATTTGGAGGCATTGTGACTTTAAATGTAACAATTATTGATGCTTTCCTTAATGACAAGGGATGTAAGCAGGCAAGTGGATAGCATGATGATGTGAGCCGTAAGGAAGGAGCATTCTATGCGGAAGGCAATATCCAAAGGCAGGAGCATGTGTGAAGCATTTGTGAAATGTGCAGCTTCTGCTACCACATTGAAACAACTAAAGATGATAAGAAAGAATATGAAATGACTACAATAATGTATCACATTATTGTCAGTGCACTACAAGAACTATCTAACACGTACACACACACACACACACACACACACACATATATATATACTTTTGTGTGTATACATATATATGTGTGTTTAAGTGTGTGTGTGTGACTTTTCTTCCTACAACAATAAAGCTACCCAAAAATACAAATTTATACTTTCCTAAAATGTGAATTCTCTAAAATTATCAAGCAAAATCTGCTTCTGTTGAAGGATCCATGCTTGGAATGACTCTTCGGCCCTCACTAGCACTTAGGATGCCCCTGTGCAAATTCTGGTGAGATCCCTGCACAACTAGCATTAAAATCGCTCTTCCTACTACCCACATCAGTAGGTATTGCCAGACGCAACTCTTCACCACCTACTCAAAAGGCAATGCGCGGTAGTGTAGACAAGACATCAGGTGGGTGGAACTGACTTGATGCATGCAGTTATGTTTGGTCAACTTCATCAGTAATGTAAGCGTCCGAAATAAGTCACCCCAAGATTTGCCACTTGCATGGGGATTATTTCATGCTGAAAATAGTCAAAGCCCAAAAGACTCAGATATAAACTTTGGCTTTCCCCCTAACTGACTAAAAGAAATTTAGACAGAGGAACTGCTCCAAGAAGAGAGCTACCCCATAAAAAACTACAGAATAATATGAACTCGAGGGGCAGACAGGGAGGAACTTAGCAAAACCTGACCAGACTCTTCTGCATGTCCCCTTATCTCTGCATGGGCCAGCAAGCATGTGTTTTCCAAACGCTCTCTCTTTTTCATCTTTCTGTGAATGGCTTTCCATTCCTTTGAAGTCCCAGATTCCTACCTCCTTGTCCACAATTCAGATGACAAAAAATACCTCATTTTGCCTGTCCGTGGAATCTCTCATGTGTATATAAATTCCCCATGTGTACGTAATTAAATCTTATTTTCTCCTGTTAATCTGTCTCATGTCCACTTAATTCTTAAATCAGCCAGAAGAACCTTAAGGAGTCACAGAAAATTTTGCTCTCCAAGAGTATAAACCTGGTAAAAAGGTTATCTCCAATGGACGGGGCAGCTTTTGTGAGGTCTTATCACTTGTGCAAATGTCTATTTCTAGTTGACTCTTTTTTTTCTCTTTTGGTTTATGCCATTCTCTTCAGTCTATAGGAAAAGAAAAAGTAGAAGGACCAGGCAAGTGGAACTGACACCACTTTTAAGGAAGCAAGAACTGAAAAAATAAATTACCCAAGAGTGAGACTGTTTTTAGGAAAATGTGATGGGAGCAGAAGAGATACAGGTCAAGCCCATTTTTGAGATGCCACACTGTTCTTCACTCCTTCCTCCAAGTACATTCATATAACTTTTCATTACCCCATTCTTATCTGTAACTGCTTGGGTAGGCAGTAGTGGTGACGAGCCTCGCAGACTGCTGATCATCCATCTCTAAACCTCGGTTCTACTCTAAGTCTGTAGGCATGTGCAGATGCTTGGCCTTCTAAGTTGTGTTCTCATCATTTGTAAAAGGAGAAGAAAATTATCAATCCCCACAACACGATTACACAAGTGCAGTAGGCACGTGCCACACTTGGGAGACACTTGACACAGAGTTTTAGTAGTAACAGTCAGTGCACGCATTGGAACTCCAGACGGCTCATCACTATAACCTGTTTCCTTACGTTGTGATTTCATTCCCTGAGATCAGGGTTATTCCTCTTAAAGAAGACTTAATCTTAAGACTTGATCTGTGGAAGTGATTTCAGAGTCCCCGATTCTCTACCAAGGACCTTTCAGATGAGACCTTTACTTTGTAAATCCCAAGAAAAGGCTGACTGGCTTAGTGGAAAGAACACAATCGATGTTTGAGCAAGAAGAAGAGGTCTTTTAAGTGATATACCCAACCGGAAACATTAAGTTATATTTGAGAGAGAATCATTTCTTCAGTGGGGGTAATGGATGTCAAGCAAATAATAGTTTATTTATTAGAAGGACTAGTAGAAATAGTGGAATAACATTAACTGCATAGATATAAAGATTTACTACACATTAGATATTTGGATGGTGATAGTGATACTATTTAAGAAAATCCTTCTCAATATCATACCTGAAGCTGATTTAGAACTTACATTGATTGTTGTGTAGATGTTTTAATCAATTTAGCTATAATCTATGCACTATAAAATATACCATTTTCACTGTACATTTTAATAAGGTTGAAAATTTATACTGCCCATTGTCCAATGTCAGAATCAAGATATGGATTGATTCTATAAGCAATATTCCATAAGCCTAAAAATTCTGTCCTAGGCAACCATCAATCTCCATTCAGTCAATATTGATGATATTTGTCTTTGGTAAAGTTCCATATAAATGAAACCATATATTATGTACTCTTTTTTTCACTTTGCATAATAATTTTGATATCCAGCCACAACATTGCATCTCTCAGTAATTAATTCCCATTCATGCCATGACTGAATCGTGTCCCATTGTCTCCATCTGGCACAAATCGTTTACCCATTTGCCTGCTGATGGACATTTGAATTGATCCCAATTTGGGGTTGTTATTAACAAAGTTACTGTAAACATTGATAATCAAGTCTTTAGATATTACTTGTGTTGATCCAGGTCCTCTGAGAGGTAAACACCACGATGAGACACAAAGACATACAATTAATTGGGGAAAATACACATGAAAGAAAATACATAGGGCACCAGGAGCAGAGAGAAATCAGTGGGACCATGATATAGGTCAAATCTCTGTGCAAGAGAGAAAGAACGAATCATAGGAGGTCTTGTCTGTTATGCAGACCTAAGATCATTTTGACAAAGCAGACAAGAAATCTTTGAGCCAAATCACCCATGAAAAGTTTTCTCTCCCTCCTCAAAGTCCTACAATCCTTAAGAATGAGACTTCTTTTATATCTGTCACTTGCAGACCCTGGCTGGGAACAACATGGTGTTCACATATACACAGAGCTGAATTTCTAAGCAAGACAGATGAGGTCATTGGTCAATTATACTCCACACTTAGAAAATTTGAGGCAATTTTCATGGCTACCAATATACTGAGAAGTATAACTATTGGATCACATAGTAAACGTATGGCTCTTTTAATAAGAAATTGCCAAACTTCTATATATAATACCCACATGATTTTAGATATTCACCAGCAATCTATTAAATTTCTAGTTGCTCACATATTCACAATATTTCACTGTAGTTGTAATTAACATTAAATAAACCATGTACATTAAAAATGTGCAATATTATGAGTTTTGACAGATGTATACACTTGGGGAAATACCACCATAATTAAAGTAACATTTCCATCATCCCCCAAATTTCCTTGTGCCCTTTGTAATCCATCTTTGTTTCCATCCACACCTCAGGCAGACATAAATCTATTACCATCACCAGAAGCTAGCCTGCATTTTTTTAAGACTTTTCTATGAATGGAGTCATACAGTATGTACACTTATTTTTCCTAGCTTCTCTCACTCAGAATAATTACTTTCCTTCCTTGGAGGGTGTTTGATTATGGATTCTATTCCTTTCTGATAAATTGCCTGTCATGTCATTATGGAATGTGCTCTGCAAAACCAGAATAGATTCCTACTTCTGAAGTCTTACTCCATCTGATATTAATCAAGGGACCCTAACTTCCGTGATCATGATTTGCATGGAACACCTCTTCTCCAGCCTGCAGTGATTCATCTACCACATTTTAAATATAAACAAGTTCCTATGGGCAAGTCTACAGTTGAGTTTTTCCTTTTTAAACCAACCTATCTTATCACAAAACAGTTGATATTGTCTAAATTTAATGTTACTATTGATATGGTTGGGTTTAGGTCTACTATGTTAATATTTGTTTTACTTTGTGCTTTCTGAACTGTGTTCTCCTCCCCCCCCACCATCCTCGGATTTAATAGTTTTTATGATTCCCTTTTTTGTACTATTGTTTTACTGACTGTATTTCTTTTTTAGTGGTTTGTCTATGTTATAATATTCCACATTAACCAATGACAGTCCGTCGTTAAATTATATTACACCTCTTTGCTATAGCCAAGATGTTTCAACTGTATCCATACATTTTCCATTCTCAGTTTTTGTGCCATTTTTGGCATATTTTTACTTCCATGTATGCAAGAACCATGTAGGAACCATTATTAGGTTTTTGTTATAAACAGTTTTTTTCTGTTTTTAATTATTTCTTTTTTATTTTTTGAGAGAGAGAGAGAGAGAGAGAGAGAGAGAGAGAGAGAGAGAGAGAGAGAGAGAGAGAGAACATGTGTGCACACAAGTGCAGGAGAGGAGCACAGAGAAGGAAAGAGAGAATCCCAAGAAGGCTTCATGCCGACAGCACAGAGCCCAATGAGGGACTCAAACCCAATATCTGTGAGATCATGACCTGAGCGGAAACCAAGAGTTGGATGCTTAACCAACTGAGCCACGTAGGTTCCATTGTAAATAGTTATTTTTAAAAGAAATTTAAGGGGTGCCTGGGGTGGTCCAGTTGGACTTCGGCTGAGGTCATGATCTCATGGTTTGTGAGTTCAAGCCCCGCATCGGGCTCTGTGCTGACAGCTCAGAGCCTGGAGCCCGCTTCAGATGCTGTGTCTTCTTCTCTCTCCACCCCTACTCTGCTTGCACTCTGTCTCTCAAAAATAAAAAAAACATTAAAAAAATTGTTAAGCAATTTACAATTTAAATATTAATTAATTTAATTAAATTAAACCAATATTTTACCATATGTAGGCTGTTTCATCTTTGGTTTAGCTTCAAGTTTCCATAAGGTAGAATTTTTATTTTTTCTGAAGAACTTTCATTTTTCCTAAAGGAGTGCCAGTTCACTAATGACAAAGTATCATAACTCTTCTATGGCTGAAATGTGTTTATTTCACCTAATTTTTGAAGTATATTTTAACCAGGCATAGGAATTAAGGATGATCGAGTGTGTGTGTGTGTGTGTGTGTGTGTGTGTGTGTGTCCCCACAGCAGATGCCATTTCACTATGGTGGATTTATATAATTTATATCAAAGTCCTAGGGTAATTCTTATATATGTCTTCTTATACTAATGTGTGTGTATTCCAAGGCTGGATTTTAGAATTTTTCTTTACTCTTTTTTTCAGATGTAGATTATGATGCTGGTGTGTGTGAAGGTGTGTATTGCACACTGTGTGCATTTACCCTCGCTGGGTATCATTGAGACTGTTGGATATCTCTATGGCTTACTGTTTAAATCAAGTTTGTAAAATTTCGTAATGATTTCTTACAATTATTGTCTGATTCTCCACTCTGACTCCACTGACACATATATTAAAACACCGTTCCCTGAAATTCCTTCTTCCTTCTTCCTTCCTTCCTTTCCTTCCTCCCTCCCCCCTCCCTTCCTTCCTTCCTTTCTGTTTACCTCTTTACTTGAGGACCTTCATTTTAAACAGTCTCTGTCTTGGGGCGCTGTGGTGTCTGAGTCCATTAAGCATCTGACTCTTGATTTCATCTCAGGTCATGATCTAATGGTTCGTGAGATTGAGCCCCATGTCCTGCTCTGCACCGACAGTGCGAAGCCTGCTCGGGATTCTCTCTCTCCTTCTCCCTCTCCCTCTGCCACAACCTGGCCCATTCTCTCTCTCTCTCTCAAAATAAATAAACATTAAAAAAAGAAAATGTCTTTCTTAATGTCTTCAAGAATACTGACTTTTATTTATTCTGTGATGTCAGATCTGCTGTGATATGTTTTTGTTTAAAGTGCCATTTTCCATTCTTAAATTTTCATTTGGTTCTTTCTCAGATCTCTTTCCCTCTATTTTATGCTTATACTCCCTACATCCTTGAGCATATGGAGCATAATTGTGTACATTTTCAATTCTTTGTTTGCTCCATCTTCTCTTTCACTTCTGAATCATTTTTTTTAAATGTTTTATTTTATTTTTGAGAGAGAGACAGCGTGAGTAGGGGAGCGTCAGAGAGAGAGGGAGACACAGAATCCGAAGACAGACATAGAGCCTGATGCAGGGCTCAAACCTACAAACCTTGAGATCATGACCTGAGCTGATGTCAGATGCTTAACCGACTGAGCCACCCAGGCACCACCTGGATCAATTTTTAAGGACTGATTTTTTTTTCTTCAGGTTAGGTGTTTCTCTTTTCTTCTACTTCATGCGCCCATTAAGAAATGTTGGAGATTTTATATGTATATTGGGTTTTGCTATAATTTTCAAGAGATCTGTACTTTGTTCCTGCAGGCATCTGAGTTACTTGAAGGTAAATCTGGTCCTATCAAACCTTGTCTTAAGTTCTTTTTAGGGAGGCTAGAGCAGCCCCTTTACTAATAGCCTCATTGAACACCAGTGGTACAGTGTGTCCTGAGGGCTTTCCTGAATGTCTCTTGTATCAAAGAAGTCTCTGCAGTCAGGTTTATTAGGATTTAAGTCATGCCTGGCCCTGTGTGAGCTCAGGGAATTGTTCTGTTTTCCCATAATTGTTTGTAATTCTTCTTTCCCCAAAATTCTTTGGCCTCTCCACTTCGGATCCCACGCTAAGATTTTAAGATTCATAGTTAGCCGAATACTCAAAATGCAGATTTCTGGAAATTTTTCTAAGTGGCTTCCTTTCTTAGGTGGTCTAGTCTGCAACTTGTCACTTCAGACTCTGTGAAGTCTGTCTTGTTTTCTTCAACTCAGTGACATTTCTGATCTCCGTTCTGATTCGCTGTCCCTGTTCCAAATCTCAGAACTTGACTATAAGGTAGAAAGCGTGCATAAGGGCTACGCTCAACTTGTCTTTTTTTCATTTTCCCTTTCTCTTAGGGATGACAGCCCTGCTCTGCCTTTTGTCCAATATCTGAAAAGAGTTGTTTCCTGCAGGTGTCTAGCTGTGTGTGTTGAGAGATTAATTCTAAGCCCACTTCTACCATAAACACAAGGCAGAGGCTTTGTGATATAGTTTTTAGTTAAATAAAAATTCTCTTGAGAACTACTTTTTAAATGTTATTTGATAGTTTACATGACTATAACATACCTGCTTTCAAAATTCTTACATCTTGGGGCACCTGGGTGGCTCAGTCAGTTAAGTGGCTGACTTTGGCTCAGGTCATGATCTCGGGGTTCCTGGGTTTGAGCCCTGCGTGGAGCTCTGTGCTGACAGCTCAGAGCCTGGAACCTGCTTCAGAGTCTGTGTCTCCCTCTTTCTCTGCCCCGCCCCTGCTCGCACTCTGTCTCTCTCTGTCTCTCTCAAAAATATATAATAAAAATGTTTTAAAAATTCTTAGATCCTAACATCCAATGGTGAGCTATAGTTAAATCACTGCATCTGAAAGCTGTTATACAAGTCTCACTTAATTTGGTCTAGTAAAAGTTCATAGAAATAATGTGAGGACATTTTAAGAGAGAAATTTTAAAGTCATTGTAAAGACAAATCATTCTGTGTGATAAGCTTTTCATGTTTTAAAAATCTACAGTCTGCCTAAAAGAACACAGAAAAGTGTAATTATATTTTATAGGAAACATTACATCTCGAATAAAAGAAGTACAAAAAACATCACCCTAATTTTCTTCTCATCAGACCAAAGTACCTAACATTTTATTCCTTACATTTAACACCCTTTAATGTAAAATACATGCTGTCACTTTAGAGGCCTAAAGATTTAATCAAAACAAATACTTGGGCAGAGTAATAAATGTTCAACAAGGAGACTTATTGAAACTAACTGAAATATTACATATAGCTGTCCACAATCACAGAAAACCCAATTAGATGGTGCTTATGTGTACCCGTACCCAGAACTGTGATTCTGCACCAGGAAGCAGGATGTTAAAGACAAAGTGACTTTCGTTAAAGCATGCTAGGGAAGACTATTCAGTGGCGAGGGACAGGGGTGGGGTAGGGGTGGGGTAATTATCCTGATAGGTACAGAGACCAATGTGATAGAATTTTGCCTTGCAGGAGAGAGACTGGGCTCAACCCGAAAATATACAGGGGCAAGTGGGGATTTATAGCCAAGGAGAAGTGTGGAGGTTGCTAGATATGATACTTTTAGCAGGGAAGATCAGGAGTAAGGGAGATACTCCGGTACTGACCTAACCGGGACTTGTGGGAGGCAGCCGGGAAACCACACCCCATCTGCAGCATGGCATAGGATGAGGAATCTGATCACATATCAAGAGCATCGCACAGGACGGTTAAACTGACCTAGCCAGATCCTTGCTAAACTTGGCTATTGCAGAGATGAACACGAAAATCCAAAAGCCAGGTCTACTTGGAAAAGAGCTCAAAAGTCCAAGTAGAGTTTGGTCAATGCAAGTACATTTATTAGATAGTGGTCTTTCTCCCTCCCCACATCCCTTGCACCCCCTTTCTGTCTCCCACCTCCACACACACTAGAGGAGACCAGAGGGGAAGTAACAGTATATGGAGACATTTTCAACTGTCACCCAGGAGGAAGTGCTACTGTAGATGAAGTGGCAAATGTGGGAAAGAATAGGTAATGAATGTAGATGTTGAACCCTTCTTTGCTGGTTCGTATATTTGAGCCACATGTGTCATTTCAAATCATTCAATTAAAAGAACAAAATTTAGTTAAGTGACGATACCTTCCTAAGGTCTCTGTGGTTCCCATCCTCCTAAAATATCACAGCATTTACGTTAGGACCTAGCACCCTGAAAAAAGTACATTACAAAAATTTGTTTTAATTTTAACTTATTTTAAGAATAAAGAACATACTTTCCGGAAATGCAGTCATGTCTCAAAGTTGGAGAACATCATGTGTCAACTATTAAACAGTCTGATTACGGCTGTTACGGGAGCCCACATCTCAGCAGCATGAAATTTTCCCAGCCAACGCCGAGATTGAGTCATGGGGACATTTCAGTAATGCGGAGGTTGAAAATGATTAGAAAGAGGTAGAAATGCTGCAAAATTCTGCCGTGTCTGAAAGTTTTAAAAAATATTCCTATTACTAAATGATTTCATCTTTTCATATTTTCTAGTCCACATCACTGAATATTTTTCTATGATCATATATTTCTGGCAAAATAATAAGAGAATGCCTGCAAAAAATGCTTTTATCAATATTCCTTTTTCTGGTGCTTATTTCTGTGATACACAAGTTGCTCATATTTTTACCTTTAAGAGAAGAATACAAATGTATTTTAAGAGAACGTCCGGTTCTAAATTAATAAGATCTGAAACCAGCATCTGTGTCCTCTCCTGGTAGTTCCAAGTTTGTGTTTTAATTCTAAAATGAGACTCTTTATAAATTTTGTATTTTCTTAACTAACTAATTACTTCAAAAGAAAATGTAAAGGGTAATTTTATTTGACTTCAAGTTTCCAGGGAAAAATCAATCATTCTCCATTTAATATTTATTTACTTAGTAATTATTAATCAGAAATTTAATGTTGTCTGGACTCACAGTCAACTGGGTTTGAGTTAATTGAATATTTTTAATTAAAGTAGCTGAACTCCCATCTATCCAACTTCAGATAAAGCCCCAAAGGCAGTACTTGCTTAACCAGTTAACCAAAGTTAACACTTGATGTGATACACATACTCAGTAGGTTTGCAAGGAAAATTAGTTCAGTGGTTAAGGACAGTCATTTGCAATACAATGGCTTGAGTAGGCTAGGGCTTTTTAAGGTTATCATTCAAATTAATAGACTCCAGTAACCAAGCATAGAAAAATTAGTGACATAATTATAAGTAAAAACATTTCCCAGTGTGAATACTAATATTTTCAAGGAACAGAAAAATCTGGAGATATACACTTTGGTCTCTTGAATCTTAAAGTGGATTTTATTGCTTCAGAAGATGGCCAGATGGATTCTGTGTACAAATCAAAGTATTTTTTATATGCTCTGAAAGTTTCTAATTTCAAATTTCTCTTGACTTACAATCTAGGCTTGCAAAAGCTGAAATGTAATTAAGAAATAAAATACAGCAGGCCATGTGGTCGTTGCTGATGAATGGTGTCTCTCTGCCACATGAAGTAAGTAGCAGAGCCCAGGACATGGGTTCCACCATGGTCGTTAATCAACATACCCACCCTGTCTAGAGGGCCTGACTATAATAATAAATGGTGCATAACGCATTTCAAGTTTCATACTGAAGATTAATTTTATTGAAATCTACCACTAGGCCAAAAATAGACAGGTCATCTAAAAATAATTCCAAATTATAACAGGATTGCTAGTGACCTTCCTTGGTCAATAGCTGTGGCAAATTCTACATGTGGAAGAGACAGCTGTCTGGGAGATAGTGGCTGCATGATAATCTAAGGGGAGATGCCACACAAATTCCTTATCATGTACCCAGAGATGCCTATGGTTTCTACGATTCACTAATTAAAGTTCTGTTTACTAGAGACACTCTGGAATCCTGTGTGGTGGGGTTGGGGGAGATACCAATATTAGGATAGGTCGAATAAAGTTACCGACTGTCTTTATGTCGAATAATTACACTCATTTTAGGATTCGTTTTCAGAACACCGTCTTACAAGTGTTAGACACAGGTCAGTACATTTAGATGAGGAAAAAGTAAGAGAGACCATGTAAATTTGGGGAGATAGCAGATCTCACAGACTAGGCCAGGCTGGATATGCAGTATTAGAGACCAGAGTCAGAGGGAGGGAGTCCAAGTTGGGCTGCACAAGAAGGAGAAAAATAGGAGGAGAAGTTAGAGGTGCCTGGCTGGCTTGGGCAGTTAAGCGTCTCTTGACCTCAGCTAAGGACGTGATCCCACAGTTCATGAAATCAAGCCCCATGTTGGTCTCTGCCCTGACAATGAAGAGCCTGCTTGGGATTCTCTCTCTCCCTCTCTCTCTGCCGCTTCCCTGTTCATGCTGTCTCTCAAAATACATAAATAAAAAAAAAAGAAAGGAGAGGTGATCTCTCAGTGTTTTGTAATAGGTCAGTCTAAGAGAAAACAACAGCAGTGCTATTTCCATGTATGAAATCCATTTTTAACATGTGGGAGTGTGATCTGGCACTGACATGATAATCATGAAGACACATGAAGCTTACAGAGAAATCAGTATTTCAGGATCTTTGCAAGTTTGCAAACTAGTTTCTCCAGCCTCAACACCTACAATAACCCTCGAGCTTACTCTGTCATGCTGTGGCCATGCAAAAAAATTGACATTTCCAAACATACATTTATCATGCTTCTGGGAGCTTGCGAGGAACACAGAGTCAGGAGGCAGGGCATTCTTATCTAGAAACATCATGAGCAAATTCGTCTCCAGGTCAATGCGGCTTCTTCTGTGAGGCTTTCACAGACTCCCCAGGAAGCACTTCTCTTGCTGTCTTTGCTATTCCAACATTTATATTGTCTTTAGTTCAATATTCAGGTCTTCCGTATTTGTTTCTCAGTTCACTGAGTTCCAAATGCACTCTGTAGTCAGCAGGTGCTGAATATATGTTTGCTGGAGTGCACTGAATGATCTCTGGAGGCACATTGAGAGAGGGAGCTGAACATGGGCTGAGCCCACCTATCATGTGCCTCATAGCTACTGGTATCCTTCATTCTATATCTAGGTTAGAGCCCTGCATAGATCAACTTCACTTTCTGTTTTTGGCAAGAAAGGCAAATCTGTGTGAGCAGATATGTGACTTCAGAAGTTCAATGAGCAGGTTGCCAATATTCTAAGCAAGCAGGATTGCTCACAATTGCCACTGACAAGAACTCAGCAGTCATGGGCGAGCTATCATTGTTGGCTACTGTTTAAAGTTGTTAAGATTGTATTGGTTTCTGTCAATGGTAAGAAGGGCGAACATTCACTGTGCGGTACACTTAGCTCAGTACATTAAAGGTTGCTTTATTTGTAGGCAAATGGGAGATTGCAAAGTCTTCGCACTTAGAAACTGAAATGTAGCTCTGTGATGCAGCTTTTAACGGTGGAGGAAGCATTTTCTTATTTTTTTCTGCCCTTATCATGTGTACTTATGCAAACACGAATACTACACATTAACAGGGCTAACTGATAAAAGAGTTAGCTTGACACTATTCAGACTAAAAGCATTAAGGTGAAAACAGAAATAGAGAAACTGAATCTAAATTGAAAGCAGACATGCATGGGGATAAAAGGTACAGCACAGAGAACATGGTCATCACACTGTATGGTGACAGGTGGTCACCGCACTGGTGGTGGGCTGAGCATAAGGTGGAGATCTGTCAGTTCACCACCTTGTCACCTGAACCTAACGGGACACTGTGAGTCACTAAACTTCAGTAAAAAGGGAGGGGGGGAAAGAAAATGGAAATATGTAGACTGAGACTTCTTACACCCTTAGTCTTTATAAAGTTAAATAAATATTACTTTTTATTAACTTAGATGTAATTAGTATATGAAAATAATGTATGGATTTAGTTTCGATTTTCTATTTCTAAAATATGTCATTTTGGTGTATTTTATAGTCAGTAAATGTTCAGTTATCAAATGTGCATCTCAATGAGTTTTTACATAAATATGTGTGTGTGTGTGTGTGTGTGTGTGTGTGTATACCCATGTGGCCATAATATAAATCAAGATATAGGCCATTTCTATCACACCTAAATATTCTCTGATCTCCCTTTCCAGTCAGTAATGTCAGTTGAGATATACCACTATTTGACTCCTAGCCATACAGATTTTACTTATATTTGCGTTTCCATCATGGAATAAACACGTGAAATTTTCCACTTCCTCCCGCTACTGATTTCTAGTTTCATAATATGTGATCACAAAAGATATGTGTTAAGATTTCAGTCTTCTTCAACTTGTTAAGGCTTTGCTTTGTGGCCCGATACATGATCTGTCCTGGAGAATGCCGTGTGCACTTGAGAAGGATGCATGTTCGGAGCTGTGGTTTGGAAAATATATATGTGACTGAGGTTCATTCAGTCTCCAGCGTTATTCAGGTGTTTCCTTATCGACTTTAGTCTGGAGGATCTAGCTAGTGTTGAGAGTCAGGTACTGAAATTGCCTGTTATCATGGCATTGCTATTTCTCCATCTTGCTCTATCAGTATTTGTTTAAAATATCCATGCCCCAAATTTGGAGCATATAGATGTTTACAAGTGTTCTGTTGTCTTGGTGAACTGACCCCTTTGTCACTGTGTAGTGACATTCTTTGTCTCTGATGACAGATTCTGACTGAAATTCTGTTTTATCTGATATACACAGAGCCCCTCCTGCTCTGTGTGGGTTAGCATTTTCATGGAATATCTTTTTCCATCTCTTTACTTTCAGCCTCTGTGTGTCCTTAAAGCTTATGCAAGTCTTTAAGACACTGTCAAACAGTCATTGGCTTTTTTTATCTACTCAGCCACCCTGCATCCTTTGATTGGAGATATTAGTCCATTTATGTTTAAAATAATTATAGATATGTGAATATTTACTGTTGCCATTTTGTTGTTTGAGTGATAGATGATATGTATATGAGTATGTGTGCATGTGTGCATGTGTTATTTTATATGTATATATTATTTATTTATGTCATATATATCCATATTTGTTATTTATGTTATATATGTGTGTTATATATGTTATTTTATTTATATGTTTTATATATGTATGTGTTATTTTATATATGTTACTTTATTTCTATATGTGTGGTATATATTCACATGTGTATATATATATATATACACATATATATATTTCTTTCCTTTCTTCCTTCTTGCCGTCTTTGTGATTTATTTTTCTTAGTAGCATGATTTCATTTGTTTCTTTTTTGTTCACTCAGTTTAAGTTTTGTTGTGGTTACCATGGGGCTTACATTAAACATCTTAGAGATATATTACAGTCCATTTTAAGCTGATAACAATTTACCCCACTCACATGCAAAAATTATACACTTTTGCTACTCCTCCACTACCACTTTTTGCTATTGAGGTCATATCTTTTTTGTTTCAACATATTACTAAAATAAGGAATTATTTTAGTTTCACCTATGTATGTTTTCCCCTAAATACCTGTCTCTGCTATAATGCTATTTCTAGTTCACAAAGCAATTCTCTTCAGCGAACATGAAGAAAAACTGAAGATTATCCTTGGTTTCACTTGAGAGGCACGGAAATATTTTGTTAATTTTCTTGAATGGTGACTCCCTACTGAGGCGTTAACTCATTTTGGAACTGATGGCATTATAGTATTTATATCTAGAAAGGTCCACAAAGAAGATCTAATTTTAGTTTTAACTTTTCAATATCACCATCGATTTTGATTTTTTTTCCACTGACTCTTTGCTTTTAAAATAATATGTATACAAAAATATCATAAAGATAATAAATTACAAGGTTTTAACATTTATATTCACCTAATACCTGTTAATCAGATATGTTGACATAAGTAACATGGTTAACAGGTTATATGATTATATTTGCCATACAAAAAAATCAAAATCTATATATTTACTACAGTTTGAACCAATTATTTTGAAAATAGACATAACATATTGGTTAGGCTTTTTGAAAGATTGAAATTAAATTCCATTTCCAAATTTACTTAATTGGAGAACTGACACTTTACATACACTAATCTAACCTAAATCCCTTACACTGAAAGTGAGAGAACAAAATCTCAAGGAAATGAAAGTACCTAAAGGTACTTAAAAATAAATTAATTAAAATTATTTAATCAATATAATTACCAATGCAAGAATGAAGTGCTCCAAATATTTTTATTTGGTAGATACTTTTCAGTGGAATATTTTCATATATTAAGTACATACTTCTATTTGGTATCACTGTAGGTGATGGTAAAAATCAGTACAGTGTTCGGAAGAAATCTGGGTTACAATGGAAAAAGATACAAATGGGAGGTTAAATGAAATAACTGAAATGAGTACAAATAACATTTTTGAAGTTAAGCTATTTATGAGTTTAGAGAACTAAAGCAGAAATCAGGAGTAATCGCAAGGTTACAATTCTGGTTAACATTGGTAAGGAAGAAGTATAACTCTTACTATTAGCAGATGACATGATACTGTATATAGAGAACCCTAATGACGCCATCAAAAATCTACTAGAACTGATAAATGAATTCATTTAAGTTGCAGGATACAAAATCAATGTACAGAAATCTGTTGCATTTCTACACACCAATAAGGTACTGGCAGAAAGTGAGATTAAGAAAGCAATCCCATTTACAATTGCACTAAAAACAATAAAACATCTAGGAGTAAAAACTTAAGCAAAGAGATCAAAGACCTATACTCTGAAAACTATAATACACTGATGAAAGAAATTGAAGATGACACAAAGAAATAAAGAGGCATTCCATGCTCATGGATTGGAAGAACAAATATTGTTAAAATGCCTATACTCCCAAAAGGTATCAAAATACCAATAGCATTCTCCACAGAAATAGAACAAACTATCTTAAAATCTGTATGGAACAAAAAAAGGCCCCCAAATAGCCAAAGCAATCTGCAAAAAGAAAACAAACATTGGAGGTATCACAGTTCCAGATCTCAAGTTATATTACAAATCTGTAGTAATTAAAACAATATGGTGGGGCTACTGGGTGACTCAGTCGGGAGCGCCTGAGTGGCTCAGTCAGTTGAGTGTCTGACTCCAGCTCAGGTCATGATCTCACAGTTTGCAGGTTCAAGCCCTGAGTCAGGCTCTGTGCTGACAGCTCAGAGCCTGGAACCTGCTTAGGATTCTGTGTCTCCCTCTCTCTCTGCCCCTCCCTCGCTCACTCTCTCTTGCTCTCAAAAATGAATAAATAATTTAAAAAAATTTAAATAGGGTAATGGTTCAAAAATAGAAAACCCAGAAATAAACTCACAATAATATGGCCAATTAATCTTTGACAAAGGAGGAAGGATTTTCAATGGGGAAAAGTCTATAACAAACGGTGTTGGGGAAACTGGACAGCCACATGCAAAGGAATGAAACTCGATCACTTTCTTTCATCATATGCAAAAATAATCTCAAAATGTACTAAAGACCTAAATGTGAGACCTGAAACTATAAACATCCTAGAAGAGAGCACAGGCAGTAATCTGACAGTGGCCAAGCCAGATCTCATGAGAACTCCCTCAACTTGTGACTGGGAACTGAACTGGCGGGGGAACTCTCTAGACTAGCCTCTTAGTGCAAGGGAAACAGGCAAGGATACAAGCAAGTCTCCGAGGGCAATGCAAACCAAAGAAAAATTAAACTACTGGGGCTACATCAAAGTGAACAGCTACTTCCCAGCAAAGGTAACAGTATTTGCGACCTATATAATAGGAGAAGGTATTTGCGAATGACTTACCTGAGAACGGGTGAGTATCCAAAACATATAAAGAACTAATATAATTCAATACCCTGAAAACAAATAACCCAATTAAAAATGGGCAGAAGACATGAACAGGCATTTTTCTACAGAAGACATACAGATGGCAAACAGACACATGAAAGTATGTACAGCATCACTCACCATCAGGGAAATGCCAATCAAAACTACAACGAGATATCATGGTATACCCGTCAGAATGGATAAAATCAAAAACACAAGAAATAGCAAGTGTAGGCAAGGATGAGGAAAAACGGGGAACCCTCTTGCACTATTGGTATGACCACTCTGGAGAAAAGTATGGGGGCTCCTCAAAAAGATAAAATTAGAACTACCCTATGATCCAGTAATTGTACTACTAGTAGTCAAACTATGGAAGCAGACCGTGTCAATCAACAGATGAACGGATAAAGACGTGGTATATACATACAGTGAAATATTATTCAGCCATAAGAAAGAAGGAGGTCTTGCCATTTGCAACAACATGGATCTAGAGAGCATATGTCTAAGTGAAATAAGTTAGAGAAAGCCAAATACCATATGATCTCACTCATATATGGAATTTAAGAAACCAAACAAATGAGCAATGGGAAAAAAAGAGAAAGAGACAAAATAAGAAACAGACTCTTAACTATATAGAACAAACTGATGGTTCCAGAGGAGAGGAGAGGGATGCAGAAAATCGGCGATAGGGAGTAAGAGTATACTTATGATGAAAAGAAAATAAACAGTAAGAAAAAAATTCTGGTTACTGTTGTTGATATTAATATGGTACTCAACTGAGATTATTCAGATGCTGGTAAAAAAAAAAAGAGTCAGTAAAAATGAGAACTTAAAAATATGGGATAGGAATAGTTACTGACGAAAGGTATCTAAACACAGAGAGGCTACACAAGGACGCTAGGAGGTAAATCTTCTTACACCTTTGTAGCGACACACGCGCACAACTTCACAAGTGTGGGCCTTCGGCTCTCCTCACTCCACAAGTAATTTCTTGACAAGTCTATCACACCTGCTCTGTGGCTGTTGATACTTCCCTTCCACATTCTTTGCTCTTGGAACTCAATGATGAAACATTGGTATACATTTTTAATCATTAAATATTTGACATTGATGAAATAATATATGCTAGACCTAGAACATAGTAATAAGAACTGCTAAAATTAATGGTATTTAATTGTGTGAAGGAACACCATGGTCTTCAAGTGTATCCTGTGTATCTGTGTACGGTCCCAGGTGACGACTGACTTGGAGCAAGTCCCTCCATCATTACGGAAGGTTTGCTGGCCTCCCTTCCAAACTACCCTCAGCGTCACTTCCAACCTCTGAAGACTGCACTTCTTTGACATTCATGGCTTCGTCCACACAATTTCACCCTCTGCACTGATTTTGTCTGTCTTGCTTTTCTTTTCTTTTCTTTCTTTCTTTCTTTCTTTCTTTCTTTCTTTCTTTCTTTCTTTCTTTTTCTTTCTTTTCTTTTCTTTTCTTTTCTTTTCTTTCAACATATCTCTGACAGTTTTTTAAATAACCAATTTCCAGTTCCTGGGAAAGATAGAGTTAAGGAGCATAGCCCTCAAATCAAAATGGTTCACAACAAGACAAACAAAGCTGATGCTTTTAGAATTTATTTTCCCAAGAAAACATTTTTTAAGGGGGAAGTGGATGGGGGCAATGAACAGGTGTAGGTTTATAATGCAGTGGCTAATAGTTAGGTCTATGGACTCACACAATTATGGGCTCAAGTCTCTCTTACCACTTACTAACTCTCTGATGTTGAATAAATTACCTTTTCTCTGGGTCTCAGTTTCTTCTTCTAAGATGTGGAATAATAACAGGGTCTAATTTACAGAACTTTGAAAATTAAAAGTAATCATATAATAAAGACCTTAGGATGTGAATACTGATTAAAGATGAGATGGGGCCCCTGGTTGGCTCAGTCAGTTAAGCATCTCACTTTGGCTCGGGTCATGATCTCACAGTTCATGGGTTCGAGCCCCGCATCAGTCTCTGTGCTGACAGCTCAGAGCCTGGAGCCTGCTTCAGATTCTGTGTCTCCCTCTCTCTCTCGGCCCCTCGCCCATTTGTGCTTGCTCTCCCTCTCTCTCAAAAATAAACATCAAAAAATTTTTTAAACATGATGAGGTATGAGGATGATGACAACGAGAATAATGATTATGCCAGCAAATTAAAAATTAAACCAGTGGAAAGTTTTTGCTATGTGTCTGAATTATAAATACATTTGCAAAAGCCACTCCAAAGTGAAGAAGAATTTCTCCACTGGTTACTTTCAAAAAAATTGTTCTGAAAGCATTTTTTTAATATAAGTAACTAGACATTCAGATGATTTCAGTAGAATGCAAAATACAAAAGATAACACAAGGTCAAACTACTTAGAATAAGAATAAATAATAAATCAACTGCATTATAAATGGGAAAGTCTAACGATTTAAAAGATATTTTTATAGACTACTATATGTCACCTTTGGCATGAGGAAGGATTAAAAAACCTGTTTATTAAAATTTGAGTGGCTCGGTTGGGTGTCCGATATTGGCTCAGGTCATGATCTCGCAGCTCGTGGGTTTGAGCCCCAAGTCAGGCTCTGTGCTGACAGCTGGGAACCTGGAGTCTGCTTCAGATTCTGTGTCTCCCTCTCTCTGCCCCTCCCCTGCTTGCACGCTCTCTCTCTCACTTCCTCTCTCTCTCAAAAATAAATGTTGAAAAAATTTTTAATTTGTAAATAAAATTAACTCATATTTTAAGAATATATTTGACAGTTGTCTATATAATGGGAGTGTACTACACTCACCATTTAAGATTATATTTTGATAGACATTTTAAATGGCAAGCCATTAAGTCATATTTCTATAACATTCAAGCATTTTTAATAAAGAACAGAGAGAAGCAGAATACATTTTATACTAGTAATAGTCATAGCAATATAAGTAGTCAGGAGATTTTTAGAATCAAGTGATATTCATTTTTATCACGTACTTAGCTTAAAGGAAAGGCATGGCTAAGTCTCCCTCACATGGCTGAATCCCAGTACATGCAGTGTAAGCTAGAAATCCCTTTGTTCTAAAGCAGGCAGATCCCCCTCACTTCATGCAACACTGTAAGAAAACTAATACCGACAACCAAGGAGGAATAAAGAGCACAAATGATATCATCTTGGCGTTTACCATATCACATTTGACATTTACACATATCCCACACAGAAGGCTATTAACACCAACTACGTTGATGTTTTTTCAAAACTAAAACCCCTGTGTTTAATATTCCTAAGGTGATATTGAAGCAAAATATGATCTAAGGAGCTCCAAAATCTAAAAGAACCTAGGACTACAGCCCCCACATTACTTCCTTTTTTTTTTTTTTTAGGAGAATTCAGTGATTCATCCCTTACCCACAACACCCAGTGCTCATCACAAGTACCCTCCTCACTGCCCATCTAGCCCATCCCCCACCTCCCTCCCTCCATCAGCCCATACTTTGTTTTCTATCATTAAGAGTCTCTTGTGTTTTGTTTCCCTTTCTTCTCTTTGTTCCCACTCCCATACATTCATCTGTTTTGCTTCTTCAATTCTACATTCAAGTGAAATCATGGTATTTGTCGTTCTCTTTGTTCACTTACCGTAATACATTCTAGCTCCACCCATGTCACTGCAAATGGCAAGATTTCATTCTTTTAGAGTTCTTTTTTGAAGTCAGTTGAGCATCCAACTTCAGCTCAGGTCATGATCTCGCAGTTCATGGGTTAGAGTCCCATATCAGGCTCTGTGCTGACAGCTCAGAGCCTGGAGCCTGCTTTAAATTCTGTGTCTCCCTCTCTCTCTGATCCTCCCCTGCTCATGCTGTGTGTCTGTCTGTCTGACTGTGTGTGTCTCTCTCTCTCTCAAAAATAAAAAAAATAAATAAATAAAAGGGTTGATGTTATATCCCTGCGTCCCATGGCTGGGTTTTTATGATGTAGCATTGAGATAGGTTTCCTTCTTTTTTTCTCTTTTTTCTTTTCTTTCCATTTTTTCTTTCTTTCTTTTTTTCTTTCTTTCAGGAAACCTCAATCTGTTCTTAAGAACTTGAACAAAAAGCCCACCTACATTATGAAGAGTCATCTCCTTTACTAAAAGTCAATTGCTTGTAATGTTAATCACATCTATAAAAAATACCTTCCAAGCAATATCTAGACCAGGGTTTGACCAAACGCCTGGGAACAAGAGTCTAGCTAAACTTCCCACACAAATGTAATCAGCACAGAAGAAAGAATACAAACTTTACACATCACTACATAGAAACTCCAAAATATCTCACAAGTAATTAGATTAATAAGATAATTTAGCAAGGTCATTGAATTATTTAAAAAATTGATTTCATTTCTCTCCCCAAGACATGGAAACCACTAATTCAGCAAGAGATTTAAACCTACTTCTCTCGGTTCTCAATAGATAAGGTTGACATAAAATCAGTAAAATTATAGAAACTGAAATATTAACAAGCCTAATATAAAATCTGCATTATATCTGTATTATATAAATTACATTTCTCTGGATGAATTATAAACATAGCATAACTTGTAATGTCTTCAATCTGTTATTTGTTGAACCAACAATGCTATGAACACTAACCTTGCTCTTTTGGCACTCATCTGTAAAGGCTATCCATGAGACAAATCTTCTACAGGAAAGACCATTGTGCGGAAGGTAAATGCATTTCTCTATCTGCATTAATATTGATGGGTTTCTTCACATATGGGATGCACAATTTTTCACTCCCTTCAAAGATGTACAAGAATGCTTACCTCCTCACACCCTCGTTAATAGTGTCTGTTACTGAATTTTGGATTTTTACTAATCTGATCATTGGAAAATAGGGACTCATGGTGGCTCTAATCAGAATTTCTGTCATGAGGAATATGAACACATTTTCACAACTTAAGGAACATCTTCTCTGTGAAATATTTGTTCATGTCTATTGCCTATTTCTATGATATTTTGCTCCTTTACTTTTTTATACCTAAAAGATATCCATATATATCAAGGACGTGCAAAGGTTTTGTCCAATATGCCTCATATAATTCCTATTTTGTCATAAATTTTTGTCTTTGCATATGGTACTTTTGTCAACCCTAGATTTTTCATCTTTTTTGTATATTGTAAATGATATAGATTTTTTAAGGACAACATCTAGGTTTGGATTTATACTTGAACTTTGCCACCCTGACATTGTAAAAAAAAAAAAAAACAAACCCCATATTAACTTAAAATCAGTTTTCACTTTTGCATTTAAATCTTTGAGGTAACTAGAGTGTAAATGTTGATCCAACCTTACTTTGGGGGTTGGGGGAGACAACTCTTCCTTACCGAAGAATTCTAAATGACAATGTTGAGACAAACCCTCCAGGAGGTAGGGCTCAATAATCTCCCTTTAAAAGTGATCTGATCTTAGTGGCTTGCTTCCAAATTTACTGAGTACAGAAAGAAATATAAAACCAAAACAACAACAACAATAACAACAACAAAACAAACAAAAAAACCTGTAAACTTGACAGTGAGACATCTGGTAAACGTTCCCCATTCTATCACATGTGACGCCGTGAGAAGGGAACTTCTTGTGTCTGGAGTATTCCTTCCCAGAGTCCGTGACGGAAGGCTACTCGTGAGCAAGACAGCAGACACACCTGGAAAGAGGACTCCTACAAACCTGGCCTCCATTCCTCAACACCCTTAGGAAGGACCTGTTGATCAGAAAGGGAAGACCCAGAAGGCATGGTGACTAAATGCAGCATGGGTCTCTGCTAGAAACCCAGGCAGAACAGGACAGCAGTGGGCACTGAGGAAATCCCAATCCAGCCTGGAGTTCAACGGTGACCTACTGGGTTTAACAAATGCACCATGCAGCATAGGGTGGTCAGAGTAGACAGACTAACTGGGTGAGAGGCCTCCAGAAACTCAGGCTCTTGGCCACATTTCTGTGAATCAAAACTTACTTTAAAATTTTATTTTTCCTTAAGTCTGTTTTCACCCTCCTCTCTCCATTGGTTGAGAAATTCCTTACACCACATTCTGAAATACTGTATTTACTTGAGTTGAGTTCAATAGGTTTGGGTCTACTTGTCTTCTCTGTGGGGACTGTATCTGCACAGAATTGAACCAAATCACCAATTCCTGAGACTCTGAGGTGTATCTTAATATCTCAGGAATTAGGACTCTGGTTCTGCCCTTTCCTTTCCTTGAATGCTTGCTGGTTTATCCACGTGACAGTTAGAATCCGGTCCACTTGCCCAGATCCAGAAAACAAGAATATGGGCTTTTTTTATTAGTCTCCATTTATATTTACAAGTATATGTAGGGAGAATTTATAACATTAAAGTATTGAGAATATCTATTCAAGATATATTTTTTTGTATGTGTACAGGTATGATTGTAGGTTTCAATTATGTTTAAAACGTCTTTTATATCAGTTTTTCACATTTTATACTGTTTATTTCTTTAGGTATTTTCATTTTCTCCTTGGTAGGTATTTTTCTTCCATTATATACTACAACCTGTTATTATTTTTAAATATCTGTTCTCTATCTTTTGGTGTCCTCATAGTAGATTGATGGTGAATTATTTTTTGTTTTGTTTTATAGAATAAAATTATAAAATTAAAAAGTACTGATATTTTTAACTATTCCCCTATGAATGTCTGTTTTTATCCTTCTTGGTTAATATGTTTGTTAATACTTCCATTAGAGTTTAAAATATAATGGGGGCACCCCGGTCTATTTTCTGGCTGTAGTAATTATAAACCCACATTTTGCTTTCAAGTATTCTAAATCTTTGCTGAGATGTATGTGTTTAAGATATTTTTATTGTTATCTATTTTATTGAGTGTGGGTTTTTTTAGTGTTTCTTTTTTAATATTTATTTTATCTGAGAGAGAAAGAGAGGGGGAGACCAAACTAGGGATAAACAGAGAGAGAGAGGAGAGAGAGAGAGAATCACAAGCAGGCTCAGTGCTGTTAGCGCAGAGCCCGATGCGGGGCCCCATCCCACGAACTTGAGCTGAAATCAAGAGTTGGAGGCTTAACCGATTGAGCCACCTGGGTGCACCAGTGTTTTGTTTTGTTTAAGTCAAGTCCAATACAACTTGAAAATTGTCAAATTGTGGAGGTGGTGGACCCCTGTTGTTTCTCCTCAGATCTGTGACGGAGATTGCCTTAGATCTCTCCAGTGCAGTGCAGAAAAATCCCCTCGGCCTCTCCAGGGATTCTCAGCCCGGCCCCATGTGCAGGCGAGCTGCCCTGAGGTTACAGAACTGGAGGCTGACAGAGGTGGTGGGGGCTTGGGCACAAGCCTCTCACGTCCTCCCACTGAGGCGCCCACAGGAACAGACCTTTACTTAATGCATGTTCAGCCTAGAGATGCAGGGAGTTGAGTGCAGTGGGTTCCCCCTTGATTAACGGAGCATGAGAACCGATGATAAATACTTCCCACATTCCTCCCTTAAACAGGCAAGGCACAGGAAACATATTTCATGACATTCCCGAGAAGGTCTTCAGGGTCAAGAAACCAGTAGCCATAGGCAAGGACCAAATAAATAGCAGGTGCCCCCCCCCCAACCCCATCCGTCTTCCATCTTTCTGTTCTCATTTCTGCTGCCTGGGGTCACATACCCATACTAAATGATTCATTTTGCAGGAAACCAGAATAAGATAATGATAAATCATACATGTGCATTTTCTAATACTGATACATTAGTATATATCAATAAACTTAAAAATGTAATAGAAGAAAGAAATAGGAGTTCTTGTACATTTTAAGTAGATAAAATAAACGGGTAACAGGATATAAATCTATAAAGAGAGTTCTGTAATGGAGACAAATATTTGAGAATTTTTAGCATGAAAATGAATAAGAGTATGTGGAAAATCTATAGAATTAGGATGCAGAGGCCCACATCACTGGTGTAAAGCTATTTAAAGGACGCTCAAGGAACCTGAGTGTGCCCGCAGCCTCCCTGCCGCTGACATGGGACCCTGCACCGCGCCTCTCCTCTGGGACACGGCCCTTGCGTCAGTCTGGGTTGAGTGTGTCTGGTCATGTGCCTGCGACCCAGCTGCAAGCGAGTCCGGACGAGCGAATGTCTGCAGTGGGGCACACGGTCTCCTTCTCCAAGGATCCCCAAGCTGAAGAACTTCCACGCACAGAAGAGATGCCTATGCTTTGGCACCTGCTGAGACCACCCTCTGTTTTGCCTTCTTCAGGGTCCATGTGACACTAATGTGGTTATGCTAACCTGGTAAAATACGTTGGCAAGTTTTATGTTCTCTAGAAGAGTAAGAGCGCATAGGGATTTCCTGGTCTCCGCAACTTCGGTGGAATTCCCTTCTAAACACCCTGGACCTGTTGCCACGTGGGGACAGCCCTTTGAACGCCTTTCCAAATCCTATGATAAATACTGGCTTGCTGTGGTTCCGATTTCTTGAGCCTATCCTGGTTACTGATATTGTATAATAAATCACAGAGTTAAAAAGAATATAAGAGTAGAAAGGCCTGCTCCTGAAGCCAATATTATACCATATGTTACCTAATTAGAATGTAAATAAAAAATTGGAGGAAATGGAGGAAAAACTAAAATGCACAGATAAATAGTACAAGAGTCACGAGGGAGGAAACAATCAACAGCTTCACTGGCAAATTTAGAAAGTGAAGCATGGAACATATTTCCATTAATTTAACTACTAAAGGTTTCTGGTGGTTCTTTTTTAAATCTTAAAGAAAGCAATTTCATTACGGACACTCAAAAACTGGAGAGGGAGACAACAGACGGTAACACGGTGGCTCTATTTAGTCCTGGGGACCTCTGGAAATGCCTTGACCACAAACGGAAGTGGAGAACCAAGCTGGTGTTTATAGGCTGCAGTGAACTTTGACCGCAGGCTGAGAAAAGGGGGCAGGAGAGGGTAAAAAGGCAGGAGGAGAGTAACGGGGAAATAAAGTCACAGAGACACCAGGACACCCTAAGGTCAGGTGCATAAGCTGCGGTGCTGCTTTCTCATCGCAGTCAAACTGTGCTACTCAGACCTCAAGGGACACGTTTCCCTCTTAAGTAGGACTGGATGCAGGAGGCTCCCTGGCCTTGTCAGTGTCGGGAACCCGCTGGGGTCTGAATGGTTGTGTCCCCCAAATTCACAGGTTGAGACTCTACCCCCAGTGTGATGGTGTCAGGGGTGGTGACTCTGGAAGGTGCTCGGGTCTTGCAGGTGGAAGGCTCAGGAACGGGAGCCCTTAGAGAAGAGATCCCGGAGAGCCCCACCCCCACCCAGCGGGGATGCAGTGCCAGCAAGGAACCAGAAACGGGGCGGTCACCCGAAGGCGACCATGCTGGCGCCTTCAGCTGGGACTTCCGACTCCAGAACCGTGAGGAGGAAACTTCTGTGTTTCATAAGCAACCCAGTCTGTGGTGTGTGACAGCATCGCGAACGGACTGAGATCGCACAGTTCATCCCATTCTCTGTCTCGGTTCTTCTTTTCCCCCTCGCTACAGATTTAGAATCCTCTGAGGTTCTTTTGCTTCATTGTTCATTTTCTCGGAAGGCAGTAACAGAGTATGGAAAGCCCAGCTTCACCACCATCTTGTTCAAATATAGGAAAATGTATTTTTATTTATATTTATAGTGTTTTACAATATATCTACTATATATATATATATACATATACATATATACAGCAGATACATCTGATTCATCTCTGCCTCACTTGTCAAGTCCTGCTCTGTACAAACACGTCCTCAAGAATGAATGAGTGCATGAAGGTCAGGCAGTATAGGTGTGCTCCTTCCTGTAAGTGGAACTTACTGCTAGCTCTATATGAAATGGAACATACCTCAGGAAACATGAATAATTAAAAACTGGTTATCGTCCCTTGGGGGCACCTGGATGGCTCAGTTGGCTGAATATCTGACTCTGGATTTCACCTCAGGTCATCATCTTACGGTTCCTGAGGTTGAGCCCCACATCAAGCTCTGCACCAGCAGTGGGATTCTCTCTCCCTCTCTCTCTCTGCCCCTCCCCTGCTTGTGTGCTCATGAGTTCTCTCTCTCTCCCTCTCAAAATAAACAAATAAACTTCAAAAAATACTGGTGAGCCTGGTTCAGATCCTCTGTTTCTCCCCCACTGACCCTCTCTGCTCATGCTCACTCTGTCTCAAGAATAAATATATACATTAAAAAAACTGGTTACTGTCCTTCAGAAATGTCTTTCCATAGTTCTCCTGGCACTAGAACTAATGAATATTTGTCAACAATAGCAATGAAAAACAAACAAAAACGTGACACCAAAGTAAACGATAACTTCTCACAAAACGTTAGTGCATATAGGGTGAGTGATCAGAGCCGTTATGACTGGAGCATTCCCCACTTCCCAGCCTGACAGTCTGAGGACCTCTTAAAATAGCCCAGATTAAAAATAAAAAGGTTTCAACAAATATAAAGAGTTTGTTTCCTTGTCATCAGTGTCCATGCTGTCCACGGGTGTTTCTATTACCTCCTGTGTTGAAGTTCATAATACACATGCTCTCACACACCCACAAACACACACACCATATATATATGTATATACACATATATCTGATATATATATGTATACATTTATAACGGAATATTACTCAGCCATAAAAAAGAATGGGGGTGATGAAGGTTCACATCTGGAAGCACATTGTCTTCCTCCCCAATGACCAGAGATAAACTATGGTAAATAGAATAAGTATTCAAGCCAAGCAAAACCATAGAATAATCTGGGGACCTCCAACAATACAAAAAATGTCCTGTGTATAAAAAAACTATTAAAATATGTAGTCGCATATTATAATCTCAGTTAATTCCACACATCTGAAATCATTCTACAAATGTTTCTGGGTACATATTCAAAGGCACTAAAAACAGGAGGTCAAGGAGATATCCATCTCCACATTCATTTTATATAAACTCTCCAGAGCAGGCAAAGCCACAGACACAGATCAGTGGTTGTCAGGAGCAGGGAAGAATAGTAGAAAGCAGCTGGATAGTGGACAGGAGTCTCCTATTGGGATGATGACAAATGGTTTGATGCTAAACAGAGTTGGTGGTTATAACTTACACCTACACAGAAAATGATAGTTCACAGACTTCATTGCAAAGCTAAACCTATGATTAGTAACATGCATGATTAGAACATGAGCAAACTTTCTTAAGAGAGATCACAGAAATCAGAAACAGGAAAAGAAAAAGAATTAATTAGACTTTAAGAAAATTAAAAATTTGCTCACTAAAAGTCACCATAAAAATGATAATGCGAGGGAGAGAGAGAGAGAGAGAGAAAGAAGGAGCGACAGAGAGGCAAACCAAGACTCATGACTACAGAGAATTGATGATTACCAGAGTGGGGAGGAGGGAACCAGGTGATGGGGATTCAGGAGGGCATTTTCTGTGATGAGTACTGGGAATTGTACAGAAGTGTCGGGACCTTGTGCATGAACTGCCCTTATCGGATTTCTGTTCTCAGTGTGCTGGGAACAAGGGACTTGATGAGGACCCACAAAGATGTGCAGGACGGAGCCTTCCTGGTCATCGGCAAGTGCATCAGGACACCACGGCACCAGAGATACACCCACACACAGTTGCAAGCTGTTCCTGCTCTGTCCTTCCTCTATCTGTGTCTATTGCTCTGGTAAGACAGTCACTGCTGACTTAACGTTTACTGAGAGAATAAAAGAGGAGCCCAGTTTGACTGGGTAGTGGATTCTGCTCAAGCGTCTTGTGTGTCTGTGTCTTTATTGTGTCTTTCTTACTTGTCATTCCTTGGCTCTGTCTTAAATTGTCATCCCATGGCCTGAGGGAGTTGTGGAAAGCAACATGGAAGTGTTTGTTGAATCACTATATTGTACATTTGAAACTAATATTCCCTATATGTTAACTGAATTTAAATAAAATTGTAAAAAATAAATATATTAACTAATTAATTAACAAATCTATATGTAGAAGTATAGAAAGGATTGTACAAGCCTTAGACTCAAAGAAAAGATTCACAAATCAGGTATCTGACAAAAGGTAGGTATCTGAGATACATAAAGAGCTCAAAGTGTAATGTTCAAAAACAGACAACCCAGTTAAAAAGAAAGGCATTATTTCAATGAGCGACAAACACATAAAAATGTGAACAATTATTCAGCATAAACATGGAAATTAAAACCACTGAAAAAATAACTACAGAGTATCATTACTAAACACCAGATGATTTCAACACCTAGCTCTTGTATACTCCTGGGGGCTGTAACATGATACAACCACTTCAGAAAAAGATCTGGCATTTCTTCTCAACACAGACATGCTCTGTCACACAGCAATGCACACCCTAGGGACTTAAGAGGAATGAAAACCTGTTCAGAAAAAGACTTAACAGTTTTCAGGGTAATTTTTACCCACAGCAGACAAACAAAGACAAAGACAAAAACCTAGGAGCAGCCCTGATGTCCAACCATATGAAAATCTATGACCACACTGGATGTCCTTACAATGAAAAGTACTCACAGCAGCAGCAAATCTGGCATGCATTAATGGAGCATCACGGATGAATCCCAAAAATCTTACTCTAAGTGCAAAGACCCCCCACACAATGGTATCATGTCATTTACCTGATGTTCTAGAACCGCACCACTAGTGTGTGGGAGAAAAATAAATCACAAGAGAAGTTGTCTCTGGAGGGTGAGAATGGATATTCTCCTGGAAGAGCCTCGAGGAACCTTTCAAAAGTGACAGTGGTCTTCTAGACCTTAGACAGTGGCCGTCTAGACTGTAGTAGGCATTTAGATGATGCAGGTGTATGTGTTTGTTACTACTTGGGCAGCGTACCCTGAAATATGTGCACTTGCTTGTATAAATGTTTTCAGTAAGAGATATGGAACACGTTAATGATATGCATGCTGGAAAATCTATATTGGACCACACGAATATTCGTTATTTTAGGGAGAAATGATTAAAAAGCTCAGGACTGATGGGTAGCTGGAAGGACAGACAGCAACACACACAGACACACCGTAAAACGAGTCCAGTACACGGTTACTGGTAGGGACAAGGTGGCGGCTGACTGTCCAAACATTCACGGAAGAAATAATAGCGATTTTACGACTGTGCTTCCAGATATCATAAAGGAGGAATGATTATCTGAGGATAGTAGAAACTTGACACCAGCAATTCACAAGGATTGAAAATATATATGCACCAATCTCTCCCACTAATGTAGATGCAAAGTTCGTAACCACTGTATCAGCACATCAAGTACAGCAATATAAAGGACGATAATCCCTCATGTACCCAAATCCAAATATCCAAATCTGAAAGAAACAAAGGTTGATGACACAGATAATTTTAAAAATTAACACGTCACTTTGGTGAAAGTGTAGGGAAACAGAAACCTTGATACACAGGTATTAGGATTTAATTGATACAACTTTTTGGACAGTGATTTGGGAACATTTACCAAAAGGGGCTTAAAATGTGCATATATTAACCTCTATATGTCGAATGCTTATAATTTATCATGAGAAAAACTACATAATTTTTACAAACAAAATAGAACTTCTTAAAGCGCCTTTGTATACTGAATGTCAGTGAGATATCAAACACTACAAAGACATTTTGTAAGTTTTAACTCACAATAATTACATACTGTCTCCCAGTGATTTTTAGGAGTAAGTTGATTTCTTGGCACTAACCAAAAAAAAAGCTATGAACTTGAAGAATTCATATATGTATATATTTCATAGAATATATGTGTATATCTACACATATTTAAAAAATCAAACTTTTCAAATGTGATAGTTCTTGAAAATCCTTCTAGAAATCTTAATAACTCAAAAGAGTAGCCTGGAGAAATAAAATTAAAAACAAGATCTCCTTCCTCCTCAGAAATACTCTCCACAGACACAGAAAAGAAGGAAAAGAACTGTATTATTAATATGTATTAACCCAGAATGTGAGGCATCACTGAATTTGCTAAGAGACTAAAGAAACGGAAGGAAATCTCGCCCTTGGACAGAGTCAAGTAGAGACAGCCCATCCCATTCAGGTTATCAGGATGAAGAGTAACTAGTCCTCAGACAGGACAAGTCACCAGTACCATGACAAATCCACCCGGCACTGGGGGTGACCACCTGTGTGAGCCAATTGGCTTTATCCAAAGGAGGAATAGAATTCTCCTATGTTTAAGGTGAGGGGCAGTTCTGCAGCTTGGAGCAAGGTGCCCCTGAACTTGGCCTCCTAACCCTCCCTGCAAGCTGGATGGGGGCTCCAGCTCTCCTGGTTATATTTCAAGGGACAGCCCCCCACGTCCTTGAGGAAGACACTCATGGACAGTATAAGTGGCAAGAAGTCTTTGTAAAGGCTTACATCTCAAAGGAGCAGAGAAAGAATTTATAGTTACAAGTTTTCTAAGGAAAATGCTCTAAGAAAAGGAAGAAGGCATTCTCTTTCTTCTTGCACCAAAGAAATTATTATTATCTTTTTTTGATTTGTAGTTATTCTTACTGGTTATGAACATGCTGTGGACATTTTTTTCTCTCAGTAGATATTAAGGAGGGCCTGAAAAATACAGACTCATATTAGGAATCTTCCCAAATGATTTCTTCTCGGCAATTTATTTTTTCACATCAAGGCTAGCTTGCCTTACATTATCTCAATCAAATGAAATTGAAAAAAAGAAAAAAGAAACCAGAGATTTAATAGATCTTTAACATCTGTGGTCTCCTGAAGATTCAAAGACAGTTTCTTTCATGTATTTCTAAATTTAAAAATTCCATTTAGAACTTCTTATTTCAGCCACCTGTACTCAGAAAAGCAAGGATCTACCTTGGCAATATTACTTATCTAGTATTTAGCATCCCATGTGAAGCTGACAAACATTTAATTCACTCCATTATAGGAAAAAGTTGGCTTGAAAGTGAATGACAGACACCATATAAGAAATATAAGTAAAGGTAATCTCTCTGATGCAAAAGATCATAAATTAGGCATTTACCTAGAAAATTCTTCTACTGTATATCACAGTTGGGTAGAACTCATTACACATGTAGGAACAAAATAGATTTAAGCTTTATAAAAGTCTCAAATTCTGCTTTAGTTTCATTATTCTAATGGATAACTTCCTAGTTCTGTTCTGTCAAGAAATTAAATATATTTGACACCATATTCTCTGTAACACATATCGATTGTGATGACCGCTACTAGTTATTAAGTATTTTCTACTCATAAACTTGCGTAGACATTTCATGATGCTTCTGCTTCACCATCAACGTGCACAGTGGATACTATTATCCTGATTTTATAGCTGAGTCAAGGGAAAAAGACACAGCATAGTGTCCAGTCAGACAACTGCCATTATGAACATGGGAAATACACACACACACACACACACACACACAGCCATTCATCACAGCACTGTTTGCAATAGCAGATGGGAAATCAAAATGTCTACCAATGGAGGACAACCATACCAAGAAATTTTATGCTTTTATAGAAAGAAACGAGAATAGTTTACATAAGGAAATGGAATGATTTCTAAGAATGATTCATTGCAAACAGAAGACCCAAAAGAGTATTATAATATGTTGCCCTTTTTTAAGTAGGAAATGTTATATACATAAAATTTCTAATATACATTATTATATTCTATATAACAGGGTTACATATTATGCTACACACTTATTTTATATAAATACATTTAGATGTATTATAGATAATAATCAAATATGAAATTAATGTTATTGATCTGACTTACTAAAATATACTAAAATAATTAATAATTCATTTGTGCATTTGCATATAAGAATATGTAAATTTTATATAAAATATATTTATATACATATAAATTTGTTATTAACTGTATTAAATGCCTCTCATAGAATGCACCCAAAAGAGATGAAAGTTAATAACTTGTAGGAAAGTAATTTGGTGGATGGCAGATGATAGTGGAATGAAGACTTGCACTCATTATGCAAGTTTATCTCTAAAATGTTGGGGCGCCTGGTGGCTGAGTCGGTTAAGCGTCTGGCTTTGATTCAGGTCATGATCTCAAGGTTCGTGGGTTCAGGCCCTGCACTGGGCTCTGTGCTGACAGCTAGCTCAGAGCCTGAAGCCTGCTTCTGATTCTGTGTCTCCCTCTCTCTCTGACCCTCCCCTGCCCTCACTGTATCTCTGTGTCTCAAAAATGAATAAAAAACATTAAAAAATAAATGACATAAATAAAAACTAAATAAAATGTTGAGCCACAGGAATGTATCACTAACTTAAAAAAAAAAAAGCACTGTTATGTAAGAAGTGAATATTAGGGAAGCCAGCTAAGCAGTATATGGGAACTCTTTGTACCATTTCTGCGATTTTGGCAGTCCACAAAGATTGCAACATATAACATATAAAAGTTTAAAACATTCAGAAAGTGTAAAAACTATAAAAGTAACAAAATTTAAAAATAAATCATGCACACAGTACATATGACAGTAAAGAGTAAAGTTATGTAAGTTTTTTACTATGAGCTTGTGCTCTTTACATGGCTTCTTGTACATATAATATTTCAGAAATGAGGCCACAGGCATTATGAATAATCACATCATCTAAATTACTTCATTCTTTCAGGTTCCAATCATTCCCATTCCCATATCTAAGGCTTGAGGACTAAATATTATCATGGTTTGATGTTCCAGAAATACCTGGGAGGCGTGTGGTTTTTCAGGCATATTATTGAAGGTACAAAGACAATCAGTCCATCTTTCACTACTAAATGTAAAATTAGCATGAATTCATCAGGAAAAAAATGCTCCGCTGGATAGAATAATTCCTTCCTCTAAAAAATAAGCAAAGAAAGTCTCTCTCTCTGAATCCAATCTATTAGCCTTGATGCTCTTATCCAGGGGCAATTTAGAACTGCATTAGAAAGATGTCACATTTAAATGCATATCCTTCTCAAAATGCACATCCTTTGTTTTTATTTGTACCTAAACAACGTAGTGAAAGCACGGTCAAGTTTTCCTTAGCAGTGAACATGCTGCTTTGCCTGGAGTCGACTTGGGTGACAGCTAAACGGGCCACTGACAAAAACTGCACCAGAGACACCGGGCAGTGGATGCGGACGTACAGAAATCCATGACACTGCATACTCAGCGGAGACAATGAGCTCACGGTCCCGCAGCAGAATCAGATGACTTGGATGTGCTTGCTCCAGCCCACAGTCCAGGGATGCTGCCTGATGGACTCGACAGGTGTTACCAATTCATTATAGACATACGGTGGAAATGATTCTAGAAAAGCAGCGTTTTTATCTACATCAGACTAAACTAGCATGTAGTGATGGCAATTTCTGTTTAATTTCCCATTGTTAACATTCCTACTAGTTTGAAAGACAGGCCAGAGCCACACTCTCATGGTTTAGTCTATACATGAATGTGTGCATGTGTTCTAGAAACAATCTGTGATCATCTGCAATGTTTCCTATAAGGCACATAATGTATAAAAGGAAACACGGTGATTGATATAAGAGAAAACACCAGAAGTTATAGATGCGTGGGGTATTCTTTTTTTTGGCTTTGCCATTCATTTGTTACTTGTGCCCTGGTAAGCTAAAATGTTACGATATTTTGAAGCTATTAAGATAATTATTTTAGGATTTTTTAAATTTTTTAAAAATTAATTAATTTATTTATTTTTGAGAGAGGGTGCAGAGAGGAATGGGGTGGGGGGAGGAGAGGGTGAGGGCGAGGACAAGGGTGAGAGAGAGAGAAAGAGAGAGAGAGAGAGAGAGAGAATCCCAAGCAGCTCTGTGCTCTCAGCATAGAGCCTGATGCGAGACTCGAACTCACTGACTATGAGACCATGACCTAAGCCAAAATCAGGAGTTGGACACTCAACCAACCGAGCCACCCAGGCACCCTATGGCTTCCCATCAAGTCTGTGAATAGTATGCTTTGACTCTGTTGTATCTTACACAGAAATCCTGAACTTAGCCTTCATACCCTCTGAAGAGAAATATAAAAGCCAGAATTTGTTAAAAGGGAAATTATTGCCTGGATTCCAAATGCTTTTCTTTACATATCTTGTGTGAGCCTCCGAGAGCTGAGGGCAGTTTTTACACGAACGACTGCACAAGAAAGACCAAGGAAGGTGGCCTGTCTGTGAGAGAGACGGAGCTCTGCAGCCCCCTTGGCCATCGAGGCAGAGGCAGAGAAAGGAAGGCAAGACCACAGAAACACCACCAGGAAATGCAAGCAGGTTGCGGGAGGATCCAAGAAGTGTTCAGACTCACACGTCTCCAGCACACACAGTGTGGAATGTGAGAGCACGGAGCCTTGTCACCGCAAATGAGTTCAGACTCTGGAGCCCTCCCCCACCACTCACTCTCAGGAGCACCGTGAATTCACCTGTATGCCACCTCCCCTCTTTACCTGCACTCTGACGTCAACTTGTTCAGACAGACCAGGAAAGGTAGACTCCATTGAAACAGTGAGCATTCATCACAAGAAACTGAGTAATTCTGATACGGAGCGTTTTGAACAACCTTGCAAAAATATATGGAGTAAGATGGGATCAGCTGCAAAATATGAAGAGTCCCACTTGGTTTTTGCACGTTGGCACTGTAACAGCACCATATACCTCACACCACAGGACGTCACGGAGCCTCAGTTTCCTGCCAATTCAGAGTGCTGCATATTCGCTCTGCTGTCCTTAAGAGAAAGGGTTGAAATGAGGGTAAAATACTATCTTTTAAACACAATACTTTGCAAATGACTACATGTTCTACTGAAGTCAAGCCCTTAGGTTGTCATGGACCCAGGTGAAGAATATAGATTTCAATCTCCTGAATCCAAGATTATAGAAGTAACTCAATTAAAAAATGCAATGTCATTTACTTCTAGCTCATATGAAAAAAAACAATTTAGTACAACTAAGCTTTAGAAAGATTTCTGTTTTTCGTGAGGAAAAGTGCAATAATAAAACATGTTGCTTCCTTTCTCTTTTTCATGTAGCTGCATACTGTTGTCTCTAAATAAAAATTTATGGAAAATGAAAGTAAAAGCAGACATTGGCGGTTTTACTACTCAAAACTCGTTTCTAGCAAGAAATCCCCAATGCACTGCTAATTCTAAACTCTTAACTCATCAAACATCAAGTCTTCTTAATGTCTAGTAGTTTGCAACTAGGTAAGTCAAGGAAAATAAACTGAGGATCGTTTCAAAACCCGCAAACACAACGTGTCCAGGAAGCTGGGTTTAATTCCTTTAGTGTGGGGTCCTAACACTGGCACTCTGACATTTCTAGTGTTCACGAATGATGGGACCCACCAAATTTAATGAACTACGTGCCTCCTGTCCTATGTGTCCTTCGGCCAATTTGCTTTCCGGGTAAACAAGTCCGCCCAGGACCCCGAAGGTTGCAGGCCCTTCTAACTTCCTTCTGATCCAGCCCGGGGTCCATCTGATCTCCTCTGATCATTGAAAACAGTGTGGATTTGGCACCACACCACAGTGTCCCTCCGCCTCAAACTTCTTGCTTTAATTCTATCCATTCCAATCTGGTATTTACTGCCAAAACATTTCCAAACTCTGTCCTTTGGTAGTATTTCAATCCCTCTCAAAGACTTGCTTGATTCGATTGTAGGTAACAGAATATCTGTATCTCCTAGCCAAAAAAAAAAAATTATCCTGTAAAAATATCTAAATATGATAGATACAGTATAAAAATAAACATATTTTTCTTAATTTATTTTTAATATAGTTTATCGCCAAGTTACCTAGCATACATTTTTTACAGTGTGCTCATGGTTTCACAGGTAGATTATGGTGATTCATCACTTACATACAACACCCAGTGCTTGTCCCAACAAGTGCCCTCCTCAATGCCCATCACCCAATTCATGTCTAGTCAAGTAAGAATTAAAGGGAAATCCTCAGAGGCTAATAATGAAGCAAAAGCAGAATATGGTATGTAAGGAAACCCTGGCATTAGCGAATGCTGCACAGAAAAGAGAAGGCAAAGCAAAGATGCCCACGAAGGGATGGAAGGTATTTCAATAAAGCGTAACATGCAGAAGGAGCACGTGGTCAAAGGAAGAATAGAGCAAAGAGGCAGGAGAGCGGTGGCCGTGCTTGGTCTTGAGTCTAGGCAGAGAGCACAGTGGGTGCCCTTTCGGGACTAGAAGAAATGCAACCTTCTTACGAGGTTGTTGAGTGTTTGATTCCGATGAGATGGTCTGAAAAAATACCAGGCACACAGGTAAGGTAAGGCTAAAACTGACTTTTCTTTATTTCTTTTCTTTTCCTTTTTTCCTTAACACTTATTTTTGAGACAGTGAGAAACAGAGTGAGAGAGAGTGGGGAAGGGACAGAGAGAGACAGGGAGACACAGAAGCCAAAGCAGACTCCAGGCTCAGAGCCGTCAGCAGCGTCCAAATGTGGGGCTTGAACTCAAGAACCGCGAGACCATGACCTGAGCCAAAGTTGGATACTTAACTGACTGAGCCACCCAGGTGTCCCAAAACACTGCCTTTCCTTAGCAGTCTCCCCAAACACTCAGCAGAAGTGAGCTACTCAAAGAAAAACCACATCATTTCAAGTCTCCGAGGATAAGGAAGTCATAAGTAACTGAATAACCATCTCACAGATACGCCAGAAAAGTCATTATAGTGTAATGTATAATGATTATACACCTATTGAATTAATATAATACATGAAAAATAGGATTTTATTTGAAATTATATATTATTCTACTATATTATTGATTTCTCTTTATATACACACCGTTATTTGAACAACATAAGATTGTGGCAATTGGTAACAGTAAAAGGACTAACTTACTAATATGTGAGAAAGTGTAACAACATCTTATAATATTTCTTTCTGTCCTAGAAATTTGTGTTGAGTCTTTAAATTCCTCATAGGTATTTAAAATGTATAAGCTATATCACCGTATATTCTTAATACACATAAATGTCTTTTTAAAGTAAAATAAATACAAAAGGACTAACTGAGCATTGAACAACAATATAACAATGATGTATTTTTTCCCGTCCCGTGAACGGGGAGGAAGTTTACCCCTTCTCCTTTTGCAGGCACTTAGGGCATCCTCCTTCCATATGGTGTAAAACTGAAAACAATCAAACATAAAATCCACGTGGGCTTGTAGCTCTCTTCAGAAAAGGCCACATTAGCCGATTCGTGGTGCTGGCCCAAGGTGATGACATCATAGAAACATTTGAGCACCAAATACCCAGGAATTTACTTACTAGCAACGCCATATTTCTGACTTGTCGGGCTTAGTCTCCAGCTCTCCAGAAAGACCCATTGGCTTTGTACCTACAAACCTGCTTGGGTCAAACAGCTGTTGGTTGGTCAGAATTTCTTCACCTATAAATCCGTGGAGATGTTCATGTCTAAAATATCAACCATTGGTAAACACTCCAAAGCACAATGGATGTCATCAGACAGTAAATCCCTCTTTCTCAGAGAAAATGGTTTTAAAGATGCCATCTTACTTCATGAAACTGAAGTTGGCTTCCAAATATTTTGCACTTTTAGTTTTTCTTAATGTTTATTTTTGAGACAGAGAGTGAAAAACAGAGCACGAGTGGGAGAGGTGAAGAGAGAGAGGGAGTCAGAGACTCTGAAGCAGGCTTCAGGCTCCCAGCTGTCAGCAGAGAGCCTGCTGTGGGGCTCGAACTCGCAAACTGTGAGATCATGAACTGAGCTAAAGTTGGAAGCTTAATCAACTGAGCCATCCAGGCACCCCAAATATTTTGTACTTTTAGTGAAAAAAATTAGAATGCCTTATTTAAGTTGACTACCATCTTCTAATATTTTTCTGAGTTCCAAGACAATCCCCATTTTGTTTTGTTTTTTTAATTCTGTGAGTTTGTTGCAACCTATAGATTTGCTCAAATTGAACAAGTTGGGCACAACTGTTTAGCCTTTTCTAGATGCCTTATGGTCTCTTCAGAGATCATTTTACAGTTTTGAAGAAAGAGCATATAACTTTTTTATTTTTCTAGGTCTTTCTCCATTGTCATCCTCAATGTGCTATCAAATTAGAGAACAGTGTTGTTCTTTCCATGCACAATGAGTACAGGATTTTCTGGCAGTTCCATCCTGCAATATCTTCTCTCTGGTCAGCAACACTGACAACCAACTTGTTACACGCACGAGGTCACTGTCTTCCATTTCAGTAAGGTAAAAAAAAATCTCGATTAAGCATATTTTAAAGAAAACTGTAAAGTGACCAAAATCCTTGATTATGAAAGATGTGCTCTCATGCGTAAGCCAAACACACACCTTTTAAGCAGCACTGTGTAAAATGCACGCAGAATATGTAGTGGGTCATGCCATTTCATTTTCATAGCTAAGAACTGTAGAGGCTAGATGCAATTTGCCAATTTCACCACTGCACTGTCCACTGAATATATACAGAGGAGAGCGAAACTTAGTTTGCATGCAGCAGGATATCAACAGTCTGCTCTTTCATTAACTCCTCCCTGAGATCAAAAGACACCTTAAAACTACATGTTTCAAATTAAAGTAGTGATGGGAAACTGGTCATTGCTGTCATGTGACTCGTTACTTGCTCTACTGCAGAATGTGGGATCCCAGCAAGAATGGACTCAGTCTGCTCTAACTGAGTGACTGGAAGCTAACACATCTGTTATCGAAATGCTGCCCGGGGTTCACCCACGGGACACTGCGGGTGCAGCCCCTCGGTCAGGAACCAGAACAGTCACAGAGGAAGCCACAGAATACATGCTGGCGTGGGTTCGTAAGCGAGCAGCGCCCGAGCCAATGCAGAGCCTACAACTTTCAAAGAAGCCGCCGTGTCCTTCAGGAAGCCCAAACCCGACTGACTTAAAAGTACTTGTCTGTCTGTCCTGTGCTTGTGACAGAGAGTCTCTGCTTGTGCATTTGCATCCCTTCTCCTCCGAGCCCTACATGCTTCCTTGTGCCCTGTGTGTTGTGCTGGCTTTGGGCTATTCACCTCCCTACTGGGCTACCTAGCACCTTTCGCCTGCCATTAAAGTAACAGTGTTTAGCATTCCTGTTTCGTGATGTCCGCGCAGTGCAGGTGTTGGTATTGTTAGAACTTCCACAAAGCATGGTTGCAATATTTGCAATGTTGAGATTAGACTAGGATTAAATGAGTGCAGAGTGTGGCCGCTAATCTGTAGTTATATTCTGGGGGCAAAACACAAGTCAAGCGCATCTCGGTAGAGCCCGCCTTTAATACATTTGCTCGAATGTGCAGTCCCAAAGCTGACATCCGAGGAAAAGGAATACAGAAGCTTAACTGGAAACAGGTTATAACTCTTGCAAAACACATCCCCCCTAAAGAGTCTCTTAGTATCTAAATCTCACAGGTAGATTGAACTTGCCATATTACACGTGTTCTCCCTTGATGAAAGCATATCCTTCCTGTCCCTGCTATCTATGAAATGTGTGCTAACCTCTAGGAGGCTGCGGGGAGCTGGAGCAATGGCTGAGCCATGGCTCTGTGCACCGACAACGTTAGGTCCAGCGCCGCCCTGTGCTGCTGGGATTAGCTGCTGCATTTATCCCAGACCATGACCCTTATGCTTCCTCTCCTATCCCACAACCTGGGTGAGCCTTTAGCTTCTTGCCCCTAAATATAAAAGAGGAGACTTGCACGTTCTTGGAATGGACACGGCCGGGATGAGATGTGGACATCCTGCAGCAGGTGGTGGACATGCATCTCCACACTGAAACCGCGGGACATTCACAAGATTTCCCATCCACACACCGTTATCTCCAAACAATGCCTACGCCTGCGGAAGCTCTGAAGCCTTAAAGGCACCCTTTTCCTTCCTCTGTGCCTTCCCAGCAACTTTCCCAAACACACACACACAAAGTCTTCTTCACTGTAAAATCCCAGCGTGTTAGATCCGATGTTTTGGTACCAAGGTTAGAGACTCCTCAGTTAGCCTACGGGAAAGGAGATGCGTGTGTCCAGCATGTTTCACCCCTGAAGCATTTTGCTTACAATTCAATCACCATGGGCAGAAGAAACTCAGGTCTGGCGTATGACAACCGTAATGAACGGTTAGGTCTTTAAACTATAGGAAGTGCTTCAGGGTTTTCACATATGAACATTTGGCCCCTCACACTTTTATAGGTGCCGTAGAATACACTTTTTAGCCAACGTAAGTATTATGGAAAATCCATCAGACTAGCAGAAGTACAGGGTTCAAGTGGAGCAAACAATTTAAATAGCAAATTGATATATGTGCGCAGAAATATTTCCACTTTCATAAGACACATTTGTACCTATTGCTGACCAACACAAAGACATTACACCATAAAAGTGTTTAAAGTGCCATGAATTCCTCAAGGACAAAATACGCCATCTCATTTTTCTTAAATTGAAATGTACTGTGTGTCTAAGTTTCAAATGATATCAGTGTTTCCAAACCAAGCAGTAAAATGAGGACGGCAGAGAGTGGTACGCATGGCACATTTTTCTTGATCCGGGTTTTGTGGTGAAAAAAAAAGACCAGCTCATTTAGCCGCATGAGTAGACAAATCTCTATAAACATGTGATATATATATGTGATCAAGCCAAGTGTGGGCACAGTTAGATCTACATAATAAATCAAGATGCTTATATAATGACTCTATCTCTTTCTCAATGGCTTTACTTTGGGTCCAAAAAAAAAAAAAAACCAACCTTCAAAAAACATACCCCAAAATTACAAAGTGCTTTGATTTTGAAAACAAGAATACAGAGATCTATCTTAAAATTTAAAAAAGTATAACTGAAAAGGTGGTTATGTTCTTGAAGCTGAAATCTGCATGCCAACAGCATAGATGCAGTCTGACAGGTCTACAAATACCCCCTTCCCTGTACCTCTGGCCCCCGCCTGTGCTCAGACCATGGCACCCCGCTTCCTGTCATGAGGAAAACCCGCCGCCTTCCTTAGCATTGCTGTGCCGACCGTGCCCACCTTTCAGGGCTGACTGGCACCCAGCTCTTTCCTGCTGCAGGGGTCCTTATCAAAAAACATAAAGCCTCCTCTACTTGGATGCATTTTCATAGCTGCTTGGATAATTTTAATGTGTTTTTTGATGCATGGGACATTTATGTTGTCAGAACAACAGTTTTACATGATTTGTACAAGGGCTTTTGTGGCTTTTAGAAATGATTCTAAAAGCCAACAGAGTCGTGGTGTGAGTGATGGGCAAATGGGCCCAGTATGAGAAGCTGAGTACCAGGGAAAAGTATTTTCACTGGTGAATGTAATTATTTTAACTTTGGCAAGGCCCAATCTGCCCGTTTTTAAAAAGAATAGTAGGGCTGGACAGAGGATTATAGCTTACAAAGAAATGATATACTTTGAACATAAAAATAACTACTGGAGTATAATAATACATTACTTTTGTACCTCAGTTGTGGTTTTCAAAGTACTGTGACCCAAATTATTTAATCTGACCCTCACAGTCACCTTGAGGTTTAGGCAGGAGGATCATTTCATTCCAATCCCACAGAAGAAGAGACTGAGGCTCAGGTAGGACAGATGTTTGAGTGGCATCCTTATAATCTGCCCTTGAAATCTTTAGGGTTGATTATATATGCAAGGAATTAAATACCCCAAATTCTATGGTTGGAAAGGGCGGGGCTTATTCCATCCAGCAAGATGATCCTTGTAGAAAAATTACTCAATTCTCTAGAATTATCTCTATTTAACAGAGAGCTATATGGAGATGCTAGACAGGGAAGTTACAACTCCAAGTCCAGGGGCAAAGCCATGAAAGTGATTGATCCTCGTATTTCTGATATAAAAAATTGGATCCCGCTAGAATTATGATCAAGGAGAAGTTCATAAACTATCAAAATGGCCAGCTGATGGGGTGTTCGCTAAGGTCTAAATGTTCGTGTCCTGCCAAAATTGCTATGTTGAAAACATGACCCCCAAGATGATGGTGCATGGTGGGGGTGGGGGGGACTTACAGACGGGACAGGGCATGAGGGCAGAGTCCTCGTGAAGGAGAGGCGTGTCCTACTCAGAGAGATCCGAAAGATAATCTTGCAGCTTCCTCTTATTAATATCATCTCCGAAGATGCTGAAACGGTAGCGTTATTACACACAAATGCCAGCTCGAGTCGCAAGCCTGTCTTTGGGTCTCAGTTTTGCCCTGGTGTATTATTGGGCTACCAGTGTGGTGCTCTGCTTCATCTCCGTAGATTCATGAGTCCAGGCGTAGACATTCAAAGCCCCCTTCTTTATGTCTTTACGTTTGCTTTGGCTTTGGTGGCCACATCTGTTGTTATAAAGTTTAGGATAAGTTTTTCCAAGTTCCACAGTACTCGTCATAGGTTTTTGGAAACTGCATTAAAGTTAAATATTTTGGGGGGGATGGATAAGGCTATGCATGATAGTCCTTGGCATAGGAAGGCCTCGTTTTCTTGTGCTTCACTTTACCGAACTTTGCAACACTGTTCTGTTTTTTTGTTTTACAAGATGAAGGTCTGTGGCCATCCTGTGTTGAACAAATATATCAGTGCTACTTTTTGGTGGTATTTGCTCACTTTCTTGTCTCTGTATCACATTTTGGTAATTCTCACAGTATTTCAACTTTTTTTTTCATGTTCAGCTGTGACACAAAGAGACAGAGAGGGTGTGGGAGAAGGGCAGAGAGAGAGATACAGAATCTGAAGCAGCTCCAGGCTCTGAGCTGTCAGCACAGAGCCCAACGCAGGGCTCAAACTCACAAACCGTGAGATCATGACCTGAGTCAAAGTTGGACGCTTAACTGAGCCACCCAGGCACCCCTCCCATGAGATTTTTTTTAAACTTTTAATACTTATAATACTTATTTAATTTTTATCATTATCCTATATACTTTAAAAAATTTTTAAAGTTTATTTATTTTTGAGAGATAGAGCAGGAGAGGGTCAGAGAGAGAGGGAAGCATAGAATCAGAAGTAGCCTTTAGGCTCTGAGCTGTCAGCACAGAGTCCAACACGGAGCCAGAACCCACGAGCCATGAGTTCGTGACCTGAGCCGATGTCGATGCTTAACTGAGTGAGCCACTCAGACACCTCTCAAACTTTTTATTTGTAATTGTTTTCATATCTGCTTTGCTGATCTGTGATCAGTGATCTTTGATGTTACGATCATAATTATGTGGGGTGTCATGAACAGCACCCGTAAAAGATGGCAGACAATCAGTAACATCGTGTGTATTCCATCTGTCCTACCGACCAGCCGCCATTCCCGTGTCTCTCTCCCTCTCCCTGCACCTCCTTGTCCCCTGAGACACAACAGTGTTGAAATCACGTCAGCTCAGAACGCTACCACGACCTCTAAAGGGGCAAGTGAAGAAAGAGTCCTATGTCTCTCACTTTAAGTCAAAAGCCAGTCATTAGTAAGCTGAGTAAGGAGGGCATATTTAAAGCTTATGCAAGCTGAAAGCGCAGGGTCTGGGAGCAGTGAGCCACGCGCTGCAGGCACAGGAAAGGTTCCTGAAAGGAATTAAAAAGGCCACTCCAGAAAACACATGAAAGAAGAGAAAGCAAAACAGCCCTGTTGCCAATACGGAGAAGGTCTGAGTGGTCTGGATGGAAGATCACACAAGTCACCATGTTCCCGTGAGCCAAAACCTAATGCAGAAGAACAAGGCCTGAGCTCTCAGCGCTGTGAGGCTGAGGCGGGTGAGGCAGCTTCAGAAGAAGAGGCAGAAGCCAGCAGAGGTTGGTCGGTGAGGAATAAGAAGCCGTCTCCACAGCTTAAGTTCAAGGTGAAGGAGCAAGTGCGGATGCAGCACGTTTTCCAGGAGACCCGGCTGAGACAACTCGTGCAGGTGGCTACCCTGAGCCGCAGATCTCTAGTGTAGATGAGGCAGCCTTCAGCTGGAAGAAGAGGCCATCTAAGACTTTCATAGCTGGAGAGGAGAAGTCAGTGCCTGGCCTCGAAGCTACCAAAAGACAGGGTGACTCCCTTGTGAGGGGCTCAGGCAGCAGGTGACCTGAAGTGGAAGCCAACACCCGCGCCCCATCCTGAAAACCCCAGGGCCCTTCAGGATTCTGCTAAGTCTCCTCTGCCTCTGCTCCGCGAGGAGAACTCCACAGCCCGAGGACACACCTCTGTTGACATCATGGTTACTGACTACGGTGAACCCACCGCCAACATCTACTTCCTGCTCAGAGGAAAGAGAGATTCCTTTCAAAACCTCGCTGCTCACTGACAGCGCCCCGGTCAGCCGAGAGCTCTGACGGAGACGCACAGTGATTAATGTTGTTTTCATGCCTGCTAAGGCAATGTTCTTTCTGCAGCCCAAGGATCAAGCAGTCGTTTCAAATTTTAAGTCTTTTTATTTAAGAAATACATTTCATGAGGCTATAACTGTCATAAGTTGTGATTTAGAACATTACGTAAACTCGCTTGATAAAGCAGTGACAGGATTTGAGAGGACCGACTCCGATTCTGAAAGAAGTTGTACTGTGGATAACATGCTATCAAACAGCCTCTCATGCTACGGAGACATCGTTTGCAAAATGAAGAGTCCATAGATGTGGCAAACCTCACTGCTGTCTTGTTTTAGGAAATTGCCACGGCCACCCACCTTCACCAACCACCACCCCAGTTAGTCAGCAGCCGTCAGCTCTGGGGCAAGAATCTCCACCAGCAAAATCGTCATGGGTGCCTGGGTGGCTCAGTCAGTTAAGCGTCCAACCTCGGCTCAAGTCACAATCTCACCGTTCATGGGTTTCAGCCCCCATCAGGCTCTGTGCTGACAGCATGGAGTCTGGACCCTGCTTCAGATTCTATGTCTCCCTCTCTCTCTGCCCATCCCCTGCTTGTGCTGTCTCTCTCACAGAAATAAATAAACATTAAAAAAGTTATGACTTGCTGAAAGCTCAGATGGTGGCATATTTTAGCAATACAGTATTTTTTAATTAAGGTATTACATTGTCATTGTACATAATGCTTTATTTTGATATTGGATTTACTGTAGTGGTCTGGGACCAAACACAATCTATCCAAAGTATGACTGCATTTAACACAAGTATTCGATCAACCTCTTCATGAGCCTACATCACTTTTGTCCCATAAGGACTTAATTTTCTTAAAATTAATCCTATAATTGTCATAATTTTCATTAATATTCTAAATGGAAGTACTTGGTTCCATTCTTTTTTAAAAATTAACTTGGCCCTTGGGGCTCCTGGGTGGCTCAGTCAGTTAAGCGTTCGACTTCAGCTCAGGTCATGATCTCGTGGTTCATGGGTTTGAGCCCCAAGTTGGGCTTCGTGCAGACAGCCCAGAGCTTGCTTGGGATATTCATTCCCTCTCTCTCTCTCTCTCTCTCTGTGTCTCTCCTTACTCCTCCTTCACTCGTGTGCTCTGCTTCTATCTCCCAAATAAACTTTATAAAAAATTAATTTGGTCATTTACAGTATATTAAAACTATCAAATTTCTCTATCTTGATATTTATCTAAATACCAAATGGCTTTCTAAGCTCTGTTTTTTAATTTTTAATTTTGGTTTAAAATGTAGACAGTCAAGAATAAAAACTTTCTTTTATCTGTCATTTCAAACATTATACAGTAGGTGTGTGTGTGTGTGTGTGTGTGTGTGTGTGTGTGTTATAGCCCTTTGGGGGGGGGGGCTCTCGCATACAATGTTAAATGAGGAAATTGACACCATGCACATCTTTATTTTTGTCTTTAATAAAATTATTTCAAAAAATTTACTATTGTTTCCTATATTTTTCACAGATAAACAGATTCGGAGAGCTGCCACTTTTATCTATCTATCTCAATTTCTGATGAATTTTACCAAATATGTTTTCTGCACCTAGTCATTTAAGTAAGTTTTTATTTAAATTCCAACTAGTTCACATGCAGTGTAACAGTTTCAAGTGTACGATACTGTGATTCCACGCTTCACATCGCCCGGTGCTCATCATACGTGAACCCGCATCACCTCTTTCCCCAGCCTCCTCCACCTCCCCTCTGCTGGCCATCAGTGTGTTCTCTAGAGGTAAGAGCATGTCTCTTGGTTCGTCTCTCTCTCCCCCTTTGCTCATTGTTTCTGTCTGACTTGTATTTAAGTTCTAGTTAACACACAGCTGACATACTGGCTCTGGCTGCAATGCAGTGACCGGACGCTGTCACACAACACCTGGTGCTCACCAAAAACAGCCTTGTCCTCACCCCCATCGCTTACTTAACCCCCCACTTCTCCTCTGGATCTAATTTTTTAAAATCATATATTTTTACATTCAAAATGTTAATTTGTGGGTTATATTTTTAATTTTCTAATCTTTATTTATTTTTCAGAGAATGTGCAAGGGGGAAGGGGGTGGGAGGACAGAGGATCCAAAGTGGTCTCCGTGCTCACAGTGGCAGGCATGATGGGGGGCTCAAACTCACAAACTGCGAGATCATGACCTGAGCCAAAGTCAGATGCTCAACCCACTGAGCCAACCAGCGCCCCTGTATTTTTAATTTTAATTTACTTCTGAAAACGTACTTTTCATTACAATTATATGCTATTTCTATAAAGTATACTAATTTTGGATCACCTGTACACTTCCAATACATACAGATTATTTTTTGAATGTTTGGTCAAATGTATATACGAAAGCGTATGAACCTGCCTCCTTTTCTTATGGCTGAGGGTGAAGAAATGTAAAACTAATTATTTATTACCATGTTATATATTAGATGTTAGTTAAATCAAATTCTATTTCAGTCTATTATGATTTTATACAGAATTATCCGTTTGTCTCTACTAAAAATGATGCTGAAAAAGTTGTTGAAATCTATTCCTGTTTTTTTGTTTATTCCTATATCTACTCTTAGAACACATATACCTTTTGCATTCATATATATTTTTATATTTTTCCCTTTTCTTTTTTATTACTTTATTATTTTTTGAACAAATGGACTTGTGGGATTATTGGTCTTTGGTATTACTTTTCTGTTTCTTAGCTGATTAATTTATTTTAATTGAACTTGCTTTGAGTCAGCGGTTGTTTCCCTAACTTCTTAACTCTTTGGTTATTAATATTCATTCTTTTTTTCCTTCTTGATTTTAATCTTTTAATATGTTTTTACATAATACTTTATGAGTCCTACTTGGTTTGATATTTAGAGCCTTTATGATTTAATTCTAAACAAATATACTATTTTTATTAATATCTTTTAAATCCATAATTAGGAGCTACTTTATTCAAGTTTTAAGACTTAATGTGTTTTATGATATTCTGAATCATTTGTGTCGAAGTATCGTGCTTTGGAACACAAAAAAAGTTTGTTGTATTTATTCTTTCAAATTTAATGTGACCTAGTACATTTTAATACAAATATACATAAAAATGATCATATCTTGTTAAATTTATAATTCAAGTTTTCTATACATTCTTTTTGATGCACATAATTCACTTCTGAGAGAATCTGTGTGACTTTCTCTGTAATTTTGTACGTCTCTCAAATCTCATATATTTTCAGATAGTTTTAAAGTCTCTTCACTGAGATATAATTTAGGTGCCAGAAAGGGCATCCGCTTGTTCACACAAGTCACCGCGCTTTGACGGATGAATACATGCATGAAACCACCACTGTACCAAAAAATCACAGTATTTCCATCATCCGCCCCAAAACTGTTCCAGCCACACTGAAGTCCGTCCTGTCCTCTGTGCCTCCAAGTGACTTGCTTACGTCACCATATGTTTGCTCCCATTTTCTAGAATTTTATGTAAACTAATTAAATAGTCAAGACTCTTTAGCATGATTCTGCAATTCACATAATTTTACCCATATCAGTCGCTCTGTGTTATTACATGAATATGTCCTGTTTTGTTAGATCATTCGCCTTCTGATAGGCCTTTGGGCTTGTTTTCAGGCTTTGGCTACTGTGAGTGACGGTGTTATAAACACTCAAGTGCACACCGCCTTGTAACTTCAGTCATCCCACAGGCGTGTGCAACATTGCGTTGTGGTTTCATCACCCTCCAGAGAAGTACGGTAGTGAACATATTACACGTATTTAACTATAGCTCAGATCTCTCTCTCTGTGGGTTAGTTGTATCATACATTTACCCTGGGCCCTTCCCCTGGTTCCTCCAATGAGACCCTTCTCGTCCCAGGCTGGGCTGTGACCCCAGACCCCCTGAAAGATAACACTACAAGAAACGCAAAGCTCATGCCAGGGAGGTTGATTACTCCAAGTGTGGACTATCCCTCCCCACTTCCCAGCAAAACACAAACAAACCAACAAAAAGGATGTGTTTGTATTCACTCTCCAGGGCCTTCAAATGGCTATTTTCTTTGCTAGGTCATTTTTGTGGCTGTACAGAGATTTTATGGAAAATGAGTTGGCGTCACTTGAGGCTTGCTGCCCCATAGCACAAGAGAGACTCTGGCTACTCTGAAGTGCATTTTCTTCTCTCTGCAGGTGGGTGCATTTAGTCCATTATACATTTTTCAATGACAATCACTATTACCGCAGGTCTGTGAAAATTTTCTGAGATGAATGAATGGTTCATGAATAGGTCAATACCCATTCTCTGTTTCCATTCCTCATTCCTGTCTTTCCCCTACAGGCAAACACCCTTGTTGTGCATTGGTATGCAATGCACATTCAATACATGAACTTATAAAACATTCATTATTGTTTGGAGTGCATGCATTTTTAATTCATGCAATAGCATGATATTATACTTCTATTCCTTTTTCAAAAAAATTTCTTACGTTTTTAGCATCCAGTTAGATCACAGTGCGCACACATAATCTGTAGTGCTTCCTATCACATTCAACTCGTCTGTTCCATCGGAGGTGGACAAAATGACCCACCCCACTACACGAACGTGTTGATAAATGTCCTTGTACATCTTGCCTTCTGAAACACACTTGAAATTATTAGCTGAGCTACACTCAGGAGTGAAATTGGCATTTCACAATATATATACATCCTTACCACCCTCTCCAGTATGTGGCATTGGGATTCAAGTTAACACAGAACTGGGATATATTCTTCTTGATCAGGATTAACGGTTTTCACCTTCTATTTGCCTTTGGTTGATGTTAATCTTTTCTATTATCTGTGTTTCCCCATATTGAATCTTTGTTCTCTTTCCAATCCTTCTGTATTATTACAATCAATGGTGTCACTTGTAAATAACGAATAGCAAGACTGTAAATCCAAACTGAGAATGTCTGTTATTAGGCAAATTTAATTCACGTACATTCATTGTTGTAGGGGCCACGTTCAGGCAGCAGGCTTGAGCAGTGCAAAGGCAAAAGGGCCCAGAGTGACCATGGAACTGATGCCACAGGCCCCAACTACCCAAAGGGCTATTACAACCAGGCACAGTCACCCCAAAAGGGAAAAGCCCACACGTTCCCATCTTCCCTTCTTTCCTCCCTCCACCCTCCACCTAGAGCCCCTCACCACCTCCTCCTGGCAGCCCCTCACCACGGATCCAATGTTCTGCCCACTTCCCAGACAACCAAAGACCTGTGGCCGTGGTGCCTCCCTCCGTGTGGTCAGACAGCCGGGAGAGAACAGGTCATGTCTGCCTGACTGCAGGTGTGAGGGTGAGGGACCCTCTGCTCTCCTCCCCTGCCCCACCTACAGCTCTCCCAGGGCAGATCCGCACACCATACCCACTTGGTTGGGATCTCTTCCTGAGGCCAGCTGACGCTCAGTGCCTTGCTTCTTTGCACCCTTCCCTTACTTTGTCCCCACGGATCCACTTTGTTTTACAGGCAAAGCACATTCCAACACACCTGAGTGGTGAGTCCCACCCCACCTCCTTCCTCCCACCCAGTTTGGCCGCCGGGGGTCTGGCTTTCTTGCAGAGGATGCTACTGCCATTTGCTGTGACCATCTCCTTGGGACACTCCAGGAGAGCCCCTTGCTCTGCATAAGGTCAGGTCCTTTTCCAGGTCAGCAGGATGCTCTGACTGAAATCTTGACCATGGCTCCCCTTGACAGGACACGGCTTTGGGAATGTGTAGTCAGTCTTTCCCACTATCCCACTAGAAGGGACAAACCCCTTCTACTCCTTTGAACTTGTCGTTGGGCTGTACTTCTTTTTTTTTATGTTTTTAATTTATTTTTTAGAGAGAGAGCATGAGCAGGGGAGGGTGAGAGAGAGAGGGAGACACAGAATCCGGAGCAGGCTCCAGACTCTGAGCTATCAGCACAGAGCCCGACACGGGGCTCGAACCCACGAACTGTGAGATTATGACCTGAGTTGAAGCTGGATGCCCAATCACCCAGGCACCCCTTGGGCTGTACTTCTAAAAACAAGATCACATTTAACCCCTAGGGACTGAGGAAAAACATCTCATCATTTTATGTAATGTTTCCTGGCTTAGTACAAACTCCCACATCAAGAGGCATGGTTGTCCACAAGTCCTTTTTCATATAGCGTTTTCCAGGCTTGACCTCTTTTCCTGGAACCTCTCCAAGTGGTCAGAGGTCCCATAAATGCAAGACTTCATGGCATTGTCCTAAAAACCCCCACATCCACCAAAACTGTAGAATGTATCCTGCTCACTTTCATGGCCCATCTGATCCTGAAGATATTTTAGATGACCCACTTTACATTGCCCCACAGGCACCCCAGGTAAAAACTGAACTGACTGACTTAGTGGACACAGATACAACATAGTTCGTATGAAGGCTAATTAAGTTTGTTGGTTTAACTAAAATAGAGATGTCTTCAGAGTTATCAGCTTTAAATATGAAACTTTTAATAGGGCATCTGGGTGGCTCAGTCAGTTAAGTGTCCAACTTCAGCTCTGGTCATGATCTCACAAGTTTTGAGTTCGAGCCCCCCAACAGGGTCTGTGCTAACAGCTCAGAGCCTGGAGCCTGCTTCAGATTCTGTGTCTCCCTCTCTCTCTCTGACCCTTCACCACTTGCACTCTATCTCTCTCCCAAACATAAACATAAAAAATAATTTTAAACATAAAACTTGTATTTCTACCAAGGTTTACTAATGGTCAAATAAGCTCATGTTATTTCTGTTGCAATTTGTCAGCAAAAGATGGCTTAAAATGATGGCTAATTTCGTCTGTCTCACAAATTTCTCAGTGGTAATTGCCTGGACAGCTATCAAAATCTTTGGTAATCTGAAAGTTTAAATTTTTGCTACATTAAATGAAAAACTGGGTTGAATTCACTGGATATCTAAATCTTCCAAATAAGATAAAATACTGAAACATTAATTACTAAGCATAAGATGTATCTGCTTTTGACTTATTGCATAGAAACTAAAGATACTTGGGTCTGTTGGAAAACATGCTTTGTGCCCGACTAAAAGATTGTACTATGAAAACTTAACATGTTCCTAAAAATTATAAAGGCATTCAGGAATTTGCCACCTAAAGAATCCTGTAACAGACAGTTCAAAACTGGCTAATACTGAATTTTCCCTGGAGACTAAGAATTTGAAGGGTTAAAATTCTGTTAAATGTGATTAAGACTGATGGATATTACAGATACATAGATGATAGGCAACTCTATGGACTCTATGTAAGAAAGTAGATGCGTAAAGGAAAGAAAAATACATTTTTCATTGAGGTCAAGGAAATTCTGTCCTAAAATGAAACCAGCTATTTAGAGAGAAAAGCCTTGGAACAAGATCTGAATTCAAAAGAAAGTTGTAGAAGTTTTCTGAAGGGAAAGCTTTAGAAAAATATTTGATGTGCGGTCAGGACGGACTAAGATTGAAATGAATGGATTTTAAAAGTACACTGGTATTAGATTAAAACTCTGCTTTATGCTCTTTTAAAAAGACAAAGTTTTCTTGGATTCTTGGTCTGATCTTGGTATAAAAGTAAAAAAAAAAAAAAAAAAGAGAGAGGTTTTTTTTTTTTTTCTTTCTTTATCTGCCCGGAAAAACAAAGTTTTCATGTTTTCTCTGTATCAGGTCTTTGATTAATAAAAGTTAAAACTTCTCAAAATTTATAATGATTTATAATCCTACTTAGGCATGTACTTTAAAACAATCTGAGGGGCACCTGGGTGGCTCAGTTGGTCAAGTGTCCAACTTCGGCTCAGGTCATGATCTCACAATTTGTGAGTTTGAGCCCCACATCAGGATCTGTGCTGACAGCTAGCTCAGAGCCTGGAGCCTGTTTCAGATTCTGTGTCTCCCTCTCTGTCTGCCCCTCCCTTGTTCGCATGCTGTCTCTCTCTATTTCAAAAATAAATATTAAAAAGGTCTTTAAATTTTTTTTTACTGTTTTTATTTATTTTTTAGAGAGAGAGAGAGATAGAGAAAGAGAGAGACAGCATGAACAGGGGAGGGTCAGAGAGAGAGGAAGACACAAAATCCGAAGACAGGCTCCAGGCGCTGAGCTGTCAGCACAGAGCCCAATGTGGGGCTCGAACCCACAAACTGTAAGATCATGACCTGAGCCAAATTTGAACACTTAACTGACTGAGCCACCGAGGCACAACCCAAAAAAGCTTTTTAAATAAATAAAACCTTCTGAGGGTTTTAGCAAACTTCCCCACTTTCCCTACTCTTTGAATTGTAAATGAAGTCTTTTTTTTTTTCCTAATTAGGCTTATTTGGTTTGTTATTTGAGAAGCAAGGTCAAATAATCAAATGAATGATAAGCTTTAGGTTGTTTTTATGTGGGTAAATGCTGTAACTGTTTCAGAAACTATGTAAAATATCTATAGTTTTACTATGTTTTGGTGTGTGGTCATCACTTGGCATTCTAAATACTAAAATGATAATGGCATGGTTAAATCCATTTCTGAGTTTTTCTGTCATTTACAGTTATTGTTTTGATACCCTTACAAAATGAGTTTTTTCTTCAAGGAGATTCACAAAAAGGATTTTTTTTTTTTTACAAATACCAGTATTTTATAACTTTAAAATCATAAAACTGAACTGGGTAAGAATTTCCAGAACCAATGGAAAAGCTGCCTTTGAACAGAACAGAAATTAGTAACGTGGAACTGAATGAGTTAAAAAAAAATGATTTTAGTTTTTATAACTCTTATTTGAAACACTGATGGTTCACGAACGTTTGCTCTTCCAGATTGAGAGTTTTCTCTTAAAATATCTATGACTTACAGAAATGAGATAAAATATTCTTTTGTGAACACATTGAAACATTTAATTTTTCTCCCTATCTGAACCCTTGGGAATTCAGAAACTCTTAATGAGTAATCTCTGCCTGGCAATTACAGGTATTCGGATAAGTTCAATGAGGATCTCTTCTCCGTATAACAGGACATCGCTGCAAATGTTGGTCCTATTACCAAGGCTTTGACTAGAATGTCATATTTGAGAGACATGCATTGACTCAGATGACCAGACAGCTCTAAGGAATTAAGGTTGACTCTATAAAGTCAATAGAGCCCCAGGTGAGTAAAAAATGACCCTTCCTGGCAGGTGCGGGAACCTCAGAATATTTTGGGAACCTCAAGAAGCAGAATTCCCCCACATCTACAAGTATTACAGGCATGCCTGATGGCAAGAATGTGGCTTGGCTTCTGGCCTTGAGAGGCGATGAAAAGTTCACTCTAGAGATTCCTTATAAAAAGGTCCAGCAAAGCAGACTTCAAAGAATTTAAATGATCAGTCACTCTTCTTGCTGAGCCCATGTAAATAATTTGGCCAGGTCTGTTAAAATTCTACTTGTTTTCCGAATGAATTAGTCTTGATTTGGCTATCTTTGGAAATTAGGGTGATTTTAGAGATAAAAATCATGTTTCAATAACACATCTCTGAAGATGCTGAATTCTAGTTCTGATCATCTTTAAATGTTTGCTCTTAGCCTAAGCTAGATAACTTGAGGTAAACATCAGAGAAATTGCCACAACAGCTCATGTACACGCCCTCTTCATGCTTGTTACTCTGTGGGGTAACAGGACCGCATGGGCATATTATCGGAACAGCTGGAAAAAAGGATGGATTCCCTGACAACTGTATAATTCAACCATCACCCTGCCCAGCTCTGTGTGGCGGGGATGACAAAATCATTCCTGAAAAGCCGCAGGGTACCCCATTCCACGTGAAGATAGCGGATGGTCCCACTTTCCTTATGACTGGACCAAATCCCCAGGCAAATTCCCCACCCTTGCCAGTGACTCCTTATAATTAGGACATTGTTGAGACTAGACATCAGACAAACAGGGCTTCTTGATGGTTTTATCCCTCAGTCATATTTGTCTGAGGAGCTGCATCTATGGACACAAAATTGCAAACAGAGGCTTTGGTCAAGCAAACCCTGGCCACCTTCCACCACGCCCGGCATTCGGACACCCACAAATTTAAAAGGCAGCCCTCCAAAAGTAAATCTTTCTTGATCCCCTGACTGCAGCTCCAGAAGGAGCCTGTGCTTCAATTAAAACAGAGCGCTGTGTATCTAATCCCGATGACCACAAACCTATGACGGGGTTACTAAAAGACATGAATACTCAAACTGGAGCTTTCTAGGGTCCCTCCTGCTCCTTTAATAATTCGCTAAATTCCTAGACTGGAGGAGGATTTGGGTCGACTCTAAAAGGTCTCTCTATTGGGCTTCTCTTCCTCATAATAACATTAACCTTACCTGGTCTTCTCTGATGTCTCTCCACCTGTGCGGGGATTCCTTCAGGGCCCGTAACTTCAAGATGGCAGATGACCCCCTTCAACTCAGCGAGATTCGTACATATGGTCTACCCTGGATTTGGTTGTCCCTGCCTTTCATGATTCCTGCATATAAACTCCCATCTGACAATGTTGACCCATAGTGAGGGACAGCTCTCCACCCCTCATTCAGCCGGAAGGAGGTACTGAAGAGGAGACTGCCACCCCAAATGTTAAAGATGTGTTGTTGCTGATCCATCAGGGGTGGATGTAGAGGCCACTTTTGGGCAGGAGGCTTCAGCAGTAGGAACTCAAGCAGGGCAGAAGGGCCCGGAGTGACCATCAGGCTGAATGCAAGAGGCTCATTCAGTGGCCCACCTGGAATGGCCATCTGCACTAAACAACTAATGGGCTGGTGATAGCCGGGCACAGTTCCCAAAAAATGAGGAAATCCCATAAGTTCCCTTCCTTCCCCACTCTACCCTGTAAGCACAGCCCGTCACCACCCCTCCTGGAAGACAGCCTCTCCTCTGCTGTCCTGCAGCTGCTTCCTGCAGTGTGTTCATGAAACTTCCACCTCCTTCGCTCTGCCTCGGTGATTTCTCCCGCTGCCTGCGCCGCCAGCCCCCCACATAATCAGGATGCCCCACGACTGTTATTGTTGGTCCTCATTTAACATTTGAAACTTAACTGTTCAAATACGCTGTATTTGTATGTCATTTGTAGGTCATTTCTTACAATTTATTTTTTGGGGGAATCTCTTTATCAGAATTTTTTTACACTCTTTGGGCCACGGAACGTCTTTTTTTGCTGAAATCTATGAATCTCCTCTCAGAACAATGTTAGGAAACGCACATAAATATACATGTATCACATATACTCTTTGTTGCTTGGTTTTTTTATGTTTATTTATATTTGAGAGAAAGAGAAAGAGACAGAGTGTGAATAAGGGAGGGGCAGACACAGAGGGAGACACAGAATCCAAAGCAGCTCCAGGCTCCGAGCTGTCAGCACAGAGCCTGACACAGGCCTTGAACTCACAAACCATGAGATCTTGACCTGAGCCAAAGTCAGATATTTAGCCAACTGAGCTACTGAGGCACCCCACTATTTGTTAGTTTATAACCACTTCCTTAATTGTCTTAGATTTCTGCACATTTATGGTGATTATTGACGGTGTGCTCATCTTTTTCTTGAGAATCTGGTTTTGCATGCCATGGGTGTGCTTTCTATTACGCAGCAAGCATGTAATGTGCTTCTGATAGCCATGTTCCACACTTGTCCCCTGGGACAGGGACCCCCATCTCGAATGGCACTTTGCCAATGGTGCTGCTCCATTTTTCCCTTCTAACGACCACACTCACTGCTTTAGCCTTTTCCATTTACTCAAGTCCACTCAGCCATAAAAAGTCAAAAAAAGAAAGGAATCTTACCAGCTGTTTTGATTGCAGCTACCCAATTAAATTCCCCCCTGCTTTGTAAGAATGAACAGCTTTCAAGACACACAAAACAAAAATATGGTCCGAGTCTTAAAATAGCCAGTCTTGGTTCAGCAACTGAAAGTGACTGCTTTCTTCGTCTTCATTCATCTACTTAATCTGTGGTTTTAGTTTCGTGCTCACACCATGAAAAAAATACATCGCTGAGGATCCAATTTGGGAAATATAAACACATACGTTTTAAAACACTTTGTCAGTAAAAAGTGAAACTATTATAGAGAATTTATTTAAAGAAATAATTTACCTCTCAGTTCTTGGACTGTAAGATCATGAGAGTCAAGTGGCTCTCTGCTCTGAATCTCACATAAGTACTCACGACATTCCTAGCAAAGATGAATAATGATTGAGTTTATTAATTTCTAAGAGACCCACATACTAACACTGAGAAGAGTGTCCCAATAGAAAGGCTTTCCAACAGCCCTGTATGTCATTCGAGGGTACACTTCAGTTGTACGAAAACTTCTAGCCACATCACCACAGTTTAGTAGGACAGCCTTCAAAAACTGGGTTAACTACCACCTTGATTTCTCAATGTGGTAAATGAGGAATGGGAATTTCCATTAAATGGCTTAAGTAAATTCACAAAAGAGCTATTAATCGACAACTGAGCTGTGTTTCCAGGTCTCGCTCTGTATCAGGCAAAACGAAATACCACCGAGACTGAAAACCTGCTAGCGATGAAGAGAGAGAGTAGCAGCCTCTCTTCCTGTAGGGCAGCAGATTTCACAGCCAGCATCCCTGACTGGACTGCAAGAGGCCATGAGCAAATCACAAGTCTGTCCCAGCGGGTGCCACCGCCAGCTTGGGGCAGTTCTCGGTGACAACTTGTGTGGCTGACGCTGGCTGTGTGGACTCTGACTGTGGTGAATGCTTTCCCTGGCCCCACGCCATCTCCAAAGAGCCAGCAATTAAGAGTTCTTGGATTTACAGGTTCCCAAAGGTTACAGAAGGGGCATGCTTGGAATTCTTTTTCCTTTCCCTAAAAACAGACCTTCACAATTCCTCTTAACCTGACAGACTTAGGTCAGAATCTCACTCTTGGAAATTTAGCTTTATTATTATTTTTTTATTCCACACCAATCTTCCCAAGAGAGTTCTTTAGCAAGAGTATCTGCAAGCCATAGCAGAACTCCACTTACACATAAAATACCAGCATCATGCCCCCACCCCCACCCATCACACACACACACACACACACACACACACACACAACACTTCCAGGGGGACTCACGAGACTGCTATTATGGTGTCGGCATGGGCTGGGGTCTTATCTGATGGCTCATGGCGGGGGGAGGGGACGAGACCAGCTTGGAGGCTGACATATGTAGTTGCTAGAGGGATTCATTTCCTCTGGGGTACTGGGCTGTGGGCCTCAGATTGGAGCTCTCTGTTGGCTGGGGACCACCCTGAATTCCGGGTCCCATCATGGTACCCATCTCCACACAACAACTAGCTTTAGGAAAGCCAGCAAGGGGGAGAGCGGGCTAGCAAGATGGAAGTTACAGGCTCATGGAATACAGTCAGACAAGTGACAACCCATCCCCTCTGACACAGTCCCCTGGTTACAATCCAGCACACGTCCAGTCCCTGATCAAGGAGAAGCCATCATACAAGGGCGTAAATAGAAAAGAAGGAACCAAGAGTACTGTGCAGTCTGTCTGCCACACAAGGAAAAGGTGAGTAACACAAAATGAGGTCTAAGAATCAAGGACCAAGACGATACACTAGAATGCACTTACAATATATTTCAGAGTAATGTAGAGTTGGGAAGAGATAAAACACTTTAAGAAGTAATTTTAGGGCACCTGGGTTGCTCAATCTGCTAAGCATCTGACTCTTGATTTCTGCTCAGGTCATGGTCGGAGGGTTCCTGGGATGCAGCCCCATGCAGGGCTCTACACTGACAGCACAGAGCCTGCTTGGGACGCCCCCCTTCCATCCCTCCCCTACATGTGCTGTCTTCTCTCTCAAAAGACACAAACTTCAATAAAATAAAAGAAACTTTTAAAACACATATTTACATTGTCTGTTTCACAGTATTCTTACCCTGAAATTTCTCTAGATGTTATTCACCACAATGTGAACTAAGACACCGCAGTGAACACAACGCAACGATCACCAAGGATCATGACTTTATCCTTTTAGTTCCAAAGCGATTCCTAATCATTAAAAAGACAAGACTGATCACCATAATTTTATCACTGAGTCATTATTATCAGATGATTATTTGAAGTTTGTTGATCCATGGATTACACACAATAAAGGGCTAAATGGTTAAACACAGTGGGACTTTTTCAAAGTCTGTAGTTAGGAGGGAATGTGTGGTCATTCTTTAAATTTCCAATTCCTGGGGCACCTGGGTGGCTCAGTCAGTTGAGCGTCTGACTCTGGATTTCCACTGAGGTCATGATCTTGCAGTTTGAGCATCCAACTTCAGCTCAGGTCATGATCTCACCACTTGTGAGTTCGATCCCCGTATCGGGCTCTGTGCTGACAGCTCAGAGCTTGGAGCCTGCTTTGGATTCTGTGTCTCCCTCTCTCTCTGCCCCTCCCATGCTCATGCTCTGTCTCTCTGTTTCTCAATAATAAATAAATGTTAAAAAAGTTTTTTAAATAAGTAAATAAACATTAATAAAATAAATCTCCAATTCCTTTCTTCCAGAGAAGAGGGGTATATTTTCGCACAAAACCATAGTAAAAGAGTCATTTGTGACACTAAAAGCCCAAATTGACTGATCTTGTGTGTGGTTGCCTGTGTCTTCTGATAGCACTTTGTGAAATTCTGTGATTATTCAATATTTTCTTACCTTTCTTGGCTCACCTGAACGATCCGTATTCTCAGTAGTTATGGAATTTTTTCAGGGATTTCCATTTTCATTTCATTAAGTATTGACTTTACTAAATACATTTCCTTTTCTCTGTATCACATATACTTTGCAACTCTCACTTATATCTGTTTCTAAAAATGTATAGGCCTGTACATCCTCCGCACCTGACAATAAAACCAAAATACGTTCCATATTTCTTCTGTAAGCTGTTCTGCACATACTTCACCACTAACTTCCCATTCTCTCCCTTTTTAGTGTGAATAAAAGTAACATAAATAAAAACTACAAGGTGAAGGAAAAGACTGTGTGGGTACACTGGTGTCTGTCTGCCAAGAAGTCGACTCTTGGTAACGTCCGGAGTACCCATCACAAGGACAGCTCCAAGGGAAGACTTACAAACCACGATGCTGAGTAACTTGCTGTATCAGAAGGTCGTATCTGTTTGCTCATTTGCTTTTCTCTTTAAAGAAGCAAATGTCCTACTGCTCTGTGCATTCCAACAAGTCCACCTTCCTTCCCCGCGCCCCAGGCAGCACTGAGGAGCAGTGACGCCCAGAGACCGCCAGGTTCCATCCCACACCCTGAACATGCGTTTCTGGCTTCATATGGTTGCTTGGGTTTCTAGCTGCTATAGTCCTAAGGAGAGCCGTGGGTCCACTTAGAGGAGGATGCCCTTGTATCTCACTGCGTCCTTGACCTCTTTAGCTCTAATCTACGCAGGCTCCTTTCCTCCCAATGCTGGTGATAACCCCCCACTTTATTTCACTTCCATTTGTATGGGCTGACCCGTGGCCACGTGAAAATATGCTGATCCAAGGGGGGAGGCTTCTATGCCCTTGGTTACCAGTAACAAATATTCTGGGGGTGGGGGGAATTAACTGTTGTGACAGCAAAATGAATGGTTTAGAATTCTCTTTCTCTTTTTTTTCCCCTTTAGAAATAGCTATTAAATTATTAAAAAATAGTAAAAAAAAAAAGGGTTAAATTCATCTCAGCCTTATTATCAACAGAAATATTTGTAAGATTCCAAAATATGCTTTAAATCACAAAAGTATATTTTAGGGGCACCTGGGTGGCTCAGTCAGTTAAGCATCCGACTTAGGCTCAGGTCATGATCTCATGGCTTGTGAGTTAGAGCCTCACATCCGGCTCTGTGCTGACAGCTCAGAGCCTGGAGCCTGCTTTGAATTCTGGGTCTCCTTCTCTCTCTGACCCTCCCCCACTAGTGCTCTCTTGGTCTCTCAAAAATAAATAAACATTAAAAAATTTTATGTGTATTTTAATTCACTAATGGGCTAATAAATATTCTACATTAATAAAAAGTAATAGGTAGAAATGACTTTTCTCCTATGTTTAATGCATCTATGTAAGTTGCGTCAAGAGCTTGCAGAAAAGTAATCCAAGATTTAGGTGGTGTGTGACATCTGCACAGGATCAATAGTTCACAGGGTCTAATAACATTTACGGAGGAGCCATGGGGCGCTGTCACCTTCCAAGGAAAGTAGCCCAGATGTTGTGCTGCCCCCTTCTCTTCCAGAAGTCCTTTCTCACTCTAGACAGACAGGTCTAGATTCTATCACTTGGTAAACACTTAAGTGAAAAATGTGGAAAACTGGGTCTTCTTTCCAGCAGTGTTGCAGGCTGCCATTTCAGCTACATCATAATCTCCCTGCCCTTTTGAAACACCTCTTTTTTGGTGATTTTGTTAATCTGAGTTTTCAACTACATGTTCTTCTGAAATATTTGCCTTTGTCATCAATTTCCCCACCTCAGTTCTTTTTCTCTTAGTATAACCTGACATAAGAGGGGTAACAAATCAGATTGCTGCACTGAAAACATAAATTGTGGTTCTGATATAAAGAGAGATTTTACAATTCCAAAACATTTTCTGTTTAAACCCTGCCTTTCTGAGTGCTTACATTTTCTCGAGCCATTTCCACATTATCCTAGGACAAAAATAATACTCTGGCTCTGGAGATAGGTAATTCATCTAGTGCCGCTAACAGATTCATGGTAAGTGCCCTCACGGCAATGTGCATTAAAAATATGATAATTTTTTTTCATTTTAGGAATATAGTTAGAGACATATTTCTTCCTGAAAAAAAAAAAATCTGCCTCTATAAATAGAAATGGAATGCTAGTAGCACATTATAGCTAAAAAGATATAATCAACAAACACAATAACTTGATACTTCAAATCGTGGCACATTTGAGTCAGTACCAATGTTTATAGGATAATAAAATCACAGCTCACATTCCCAAGAACTAATAAACAAATGTAACCTCATGAGAACAACTTGAATAAAAATGGCTAAGTCGTGTCAGCCACATACCAAGTAAGAAGAAATTTAAGACATTCTAAAATATCTATATCTTCTTACTCAGGAAAAATATAAGGATCATTTTCAACTGAAAAGTTCTGAAAATAACAAAGAAAATAATAGTCAAGATGGAGGAGAAGAGCTAAATAATCCTTAAGAAGCAAACAGAAACTTCACTAAACTGCACATGACATTACTCTTTATTAAACAAATACTCATTCAATAATGGAGAAAGTCCTCCCAGGAGGACACAGAATAATATGTCCATAAAAGGAGTAGAGAGAACCACCGCTGTCCGGACGATCTTCGCACATGCCGTATAGACCAAACTTACGGAATGGAACGACAGAAGTTGTGGCAGCTTATAGCCATAAATGCCTACAGTTAAAAAAAAAAAATCCCAAATGAACAGCCTAACACACACCTCCAGGAATCAGAAAAAGAAGGACAAATTAACCCCAAATTCAATGAAGGAAGGAAATAATAAATACTAGAGCATAATTACATGCAATAGAGACTAGAGAGACCATACTCTCCCCCCCAAAAAAATCAGTGAAACATAGAATCACCATTTTGAAAACGTAAAATTGATAAACCTTTAGTAAACTAATAAAGAAAAAATGTGAGGGAGAAATGAACAAAATCATAATGAGAAAGAAGGTATCACAGCTAACACCACGAAAATACAGAGTCATAGCTGCTACTATGAACAATTTCTATGCCAACAAAGTGGATGGCATAGGAGAAATGGATCAATTCCTAGAAATATACAACCTTCCAAGACTGATTCACGAGGAAATAAAAAATCTGATTTCTTAAATTCTTCCAAAATAGTGGAGAGGAGGAAACACTCCCAAACTCATTTTCTAAGGCCAGGATTACCCTGATAACAGACAGACATATACAAGAAAATATCCCTCATTAATTCTCAACAAAATACTAGAAAACCAAATTCAACAGCATATTAAAAGGGTCATTCATGATCCTCTGGGCTTTATTCCTGGAATACAAAGATGGTTCAACATATGCACATCAATAAATGTAATATATCACATTACAGAATGAAGGATAAAAATCATACGCTTATCTCAACAGATGCATGAAAAACATTTGACAAAACTCAACAGACTTTCGTGACTGAAAATAATAATAGATGGGTATACGAAGAGCCCACCTCCACATAACAGCGCCTGTATATGACAAGTCTGTCGCTAACACCACACTCAACGACGGAATGTTGGGAACTTTCTCTCTTAGCAACAGGAGCAAGACGCAGTTGCCCACTCCCACCACTCTTGTTCCACACAGAACTGGAAGGCCTAGCTAGAGCAACCAGGCAAGACAAAGAAATAAAAGACATCTAAACTGGAAAGGAAGAAGTAAGATTTTCTCTGTTTCAGATGACATGATCTTATACACATTAAAACCTAAAGATTCCACCAAAACCAGTTAGAAGTAATACAGTTAGTAAAGTTTCAGGATTCAAAGTCAAAGGTAAAAACTTCACTTACATTTTTATACACTAACAAGAAATGACCTGAAAGAGAAAGAATGAAAATAACTCCATTTACAATAGCATAGAAAAAAATAAAATATTTAGAAATGTTTAATCAAAAGATTAAAGGTTTGTGTGCTGAACATTATGACATTGATGAAAGAAACTGAAGAAGGCACGAGTGGAAAGATATTCTGTGTTTATGGACCAGAAAATTTAACAATGAGAAAATGTTTATACTACTCAAAGTCATCTGTAATTTCAATCAAACTGCTATCAAAATTCCAAACAGAATTTAACATGGAAATAGAAAAAAAATCCTAAAATTCATATGGAAATACAAAAGAAAAAAAAATAGTCAAAGCAATTAGAAGACAGGACGAAGCTGGAGGTATCACATGCCCTGATTTCAAACTATATTACAAAGCCATAGTAGTCAACACAGTATGGTGTTGGCCTAACAGTGACCACACACCAACGGCACAAAATTGAGATCCCAGAAATAAACTAACACATCAACAGTTAACTAGTATTTGCCAAAGGAGCCAAAAATACCCAATGGTGAAAGAACAGTCTCTTCAACAAATAGTGTTGGGAAAACAGGATACTCATGTGTGAAAGAATAAAACTGGATCTCTAGATCACCCACAAAACTCAAATGGGTCAAAGACTTAACTGTAAGAGCTGAAACCATAGAAATTCTATAGTTTTTACACTGGTCTTGGTAGTGATATTTTGATATGTGAACAAAAACACAAACAAAAGCAAAAATAAACTACATCAAAGTAAAAAGCTTCTGCAAAAAAAATAATAAACAAAATGAAAGACAATCTGTGGGAGGGGAAAATATTTGCAAATCATATCTCTTATAAGGGGTTAAGATCCAAAGTACATAAAGAACTCATACAACTTGATAGCAAAACACAAAGAAACAAAATAAAGAAATAAATGAAAATACAATTCTATTAAAAATAAATAGACATTTTTCCAAAGAAAATATAAGAAGGCCAATAGGCACATGAAAAAGGTGCTTATCATTACCTGTCATCAGGGAAACGCAAATCAAAACCGTGATGTATCACCTCACACCTATGAGAATGGCTAGCATGACAAAGACAGGAGATGATAATTATTGATCAGGACACGGAGAAGAAGAAACCCTTGGGAATGGTTGGTCAGAAAGTAAATTGTTACGTGGAGCGCCTGGGTGGCTCAGTTGGTTGGGGACGCAGCTCTTGATTTTGGCTCAGATCATGACACCAGGGTCATATGATTGAGCCCCACACCGGGCTCCTCTCTGAGCATGGAGCCTGCTTAAGATTCTCTCTCTCTCTCTCTCTCTCTCTCTCTCTCTCTCTCTCGCTCGCTCGCTCGCTCTCGCTCGCTCGCTCTCGCTCTCTCTCGCTCGCTCTCGCTCTCTCTCTCTCTCTCTCTCTCTCTCTTTCAGCATCTGCCCCTCTCCCCCGCTTGCATGCACACTCTCTTTCTCTCTCTCAAAATAAAAAATAAAAAACAAATAAAAAGTAAACTGTGACCTCCAATATGGAAAATAGTTCCTCAAAATAAATAAATAAAAGCAGAACTGACACATGATCCAGCAATCCCACTTCTGGGTAGATAGCTGAAGAAATAAAATCAGAATTTCAAAAAATTATCTGAACCTCCATGTTCACTGCAGAATTATTTCCAACAGCCAAGACATGGAAACAATGTAAGTGTCCATTACTGGATGAATAGATAATGAAAGTAGGATATGTATTGATATGTGATATAGATTATAGGTGTGTGTGTGTGTGTGTGTGTGTGTGCGCACGCGCGCGCCAGAATATTATCCAGCCACCGGAAAGAAGAAGATCCTGGGGCACCTGTGTGGCTCAGTCAGTTAAGTGTAGGACTCTTGATTTCGGCTCAGGTCACGATCTCAGGGTTTGTGAGACTGAGCCTCACTCACATTGGGCTCTATGCTGACAATATGGAGCCTGCTGGGGATTCTCTCTCTCCTCTCACTCTGCCCCTCCCCTGCTTGAGCGAGCCGTCTCTCCCTCAAAATAAATAATTTTTTAAAAAAAATTTGTGACAACATGGATGAAACTAGAGGGCATGATGCTAAGTACATCGGCAGAATAAGACAAACAGTGTAGGGTCCCACTTATATGCAGAACCTCCGAAACAAGCAAACAAATAAACAAAACCCCTCAGAGGAATAAGTTCTGGAGATCGACTACACAGATGGCTGTAGTTAATACACTGTGTTGCATACTTTCCAAGTTGCTAAGAGAATACATCTTAAATATTCTCACCGTAAGAAAGGGAACTACGAGAGATAATGGATGTGTTAACTCACCTTCCTGTGGTAATCCTTTCACAATATACACAGACACCAAATCACTGCATTTTGCACCTTAAACTTACACTGCCTTATGTATCAAATACATCTCAATGAAACTGGAAAAAACTAAAGATGAACAGTCATAAAATGCACGCACACACACACAGGGTATAGAACTAAACTTTAAAACCATTCAAAAAGCTAAAGGAGGAAAGATATCCAAAGGCAAAAGGAAAAAAGAGTGAGCAAGGCAAATATATAAGAAAATGTTAAAAATCCAGAAGTTTAATAGTGATAAGAGGCATTTAGTAAACTATTAAGAGAAAATTAAAGATAGAATTTAGAGCAAAAGTTATAAAAATTATATATGTGTAAAAACATTTTTGCTAAAAAGAAAACCCATTAAAAGTTACTTCTAAAATGTATCAGCTCAAACTCTCAGATAGAGTTCCCCAGCGTAGTTTGAAGCCCACCTAACTGAGCGACCAGAGCAAATCTCTGTTAAACCACAAGGGGGCTCTATTCCATGGATCTCTCCTGGGGTCCAAGAAAGGTTGGGGGCAGGCCTGAAAACAGGAGAATCTTTTGGCAACAGGAGACATAGTAGGAAGTAATAAGGAGCTACAACGGTGAGGAAACAGGTGTAGGTACTCCCCTGAACCCTTCTTTCCTAGGAACAAAGTCTTTGAGATTCTGGGGAAAGACAGAATCTAGTCCCTTCAACATTCCAAGAAAAGTCCTGTTGTTCCCTGGGTAACTGAGGATTTAACATCAGACTGTGATTCGCCAGACCGGCCACTGGAAAACAAACCCAACTGATCTGTTGAGAAAAAGCTGTAGACAAAACTCAGTGCTATCCTTAACTAAAAACTGCCACCAAACTCAAAATTTGCTCAACCTGAAAAGAGTCTCTACAAATAAATTATCAAATAATTGTTATGAAGAAAAGAACGAATACATATGTCCTGGAATGGGGAAAGCATCACAGCCCTTACCAGGAAACAAGGAAAACAGACAAGAGACATGAAGATTAGAAGGCGGGGAGCCCATTTTTATTTGTAGCTGACGTGACGACGTATACAGAAAATCACACCAAGCACTATAAGCACCAGAAACAAGATCTATTTTCACAAGTTCAACTGTATTTCTCAGGGATAACAATGAACAGTTGGAAATGGAAATAAAAATGAGTACCATTATCATTTGCATCAAATATATGAAATACTTATGGATAAATTTAACCAAATATGCACAGGATTTAAATGCTAAAAATAGGGGCGCCTGCGTGGCCCAGTCAGTTAAGCATCTGACCTTGGCTCAGGTCATGATCTCACAGTTTGTGGGTTCGAGCCCTGAATCAGGCTCTGTGCTGACAGCTTAGAGCCTGGAACCTGCTTCAGAGTCTGTGTCTCCCTCTCTCTCTGACCCTCCCCCACTCGCTCTCTGCTCCGTCTCTCAAAATAAAGACATTAAAAAAATTAAAATTTAAATGCTAAAAATGATGTAACTTTAAAGAAATTAATCAAAAACCTAAAGAAATAGATAAATATGCCAAATTACAAACCAGAAAACAAAAACATAAAGATATCTCTTCGACCCAATTTAATCTATAGATCCAATGCAACACTGCTCAAAATCCTTATAATTTTTTATCGGACATCGGCAAGCTAATTCTAAAATTCATATTGAAAATACAAGGACTATTGAACACTGAAAACGAACAGAGGGCTGAAGGGGGAGGGGGAGGGGGGAAGGGAGTGATGGTCATGGAGGGGGGCACTTGGGAGAAGCACTGGGTGTTATATGGAAACCAATTTGACAATAAACTATTATAAAAAAATAAAATAGACTCAAGTCACTAGGCATGAGCTTTAGTGGCTGATCACTTTCTTCTAAAAAAAAAAATACAAGGATGTAAGTGAGCTAAGATAATTTTGAACAAGAATAACAAAGTTGCAGGACTTAACAATCTGATTTAAAAGTTGCCACAACACCACAATATTCAGGACAATGTGGTATTGGTAAAGGATATATATATCTCAATCAATGGACCAGAGTATAGACCCACAAATATATGTTCAAATGATTTCCCATGAAGGTGCCCTCACTAGAGAAAGGGTAATCTTCAAAATAAATGGTAGTGACACAGCGAGACAGTCATATGCAAAAAAAAAAAAAAGAACTGTTTCATAACTCACATGATATGCCTAAACGGACTTGAAATAGATCATAGACCTAAATATAAACCTAGAAAACTTTTAAAAGAAATCATAGGAGCATGATCATGTGGTCTTCAGTTAGGCAAAGCTTTCTTATATAGGACAGACTATGAAAGAAAAACATAGGGCTCCTGGGTGGCTCAATCAGTTAAGCGTCTAATTTCAGCTCAGGTCATGATCTCACACCTCAAGGGTTCGAGCCCCGTGTCAGGCTCTCAGAGCCTGGAGCCTGCTTTGGATTCTGTGTCTCCTTCTCTCTCTGCCACTCCCCCACTTGCGCGCGCTCTCGCTCTCTCTCTCTCTCTCTCTCGAAAATGAATAAATGTTAAAAAAATGTTCTTAATAAAAAAGAAAAACACAAGAAAAATTAGTATAGCTGACTTTACCAAAATGTAAACCTTTAGCTTTCAAAAGACACTATTCAAAAATAAATAAATAAATAAATAAATAAAGATCAGCAACACAGAGGCAGGAAGTATTTGTAAAACACACAGCTGATAAAGGACTTGTACGATGGTTCCATAAAGTTCTTCCACAACTCTGTGGATAAGAAAAGCAAACGATCCATCTAAAAATAGGCAACACATTTGCACAGAGACTTCGACGGAGACGAGAAACGGATTGGAAGCAAGCGCATGGAGACGCAGGTGCTGCACCTAAAAGCGAAACGACCTACTGTTACACAACAAGAAAAATCCTAACAAGACGGTGTTAGAGGCATACGGGACAATGAGAACACTCACACATCGTTGGTGGGAGGAAAATTGGTGTAAAAAGTAACACTTTAAGAAGGAATTTTGTAGTTTCTTCAAAGTTAAAAATGTAGCTTCCATATGAGCCAGCAAGAGCACTCCCAGGTGCATACCTAAGAGGAACGAGTATTACCCAGGACAATGGCGAGGTAACACCTGACGGCCGTCACGTGCTGGATGCTTGAACTCAGGTGGCGCATTCAAACACTCAGGGCTAACAAGGACTCAGCCACTCAAATATCACAACAGGCATGGACCGCAACGGCATTAGACCCAGTGAAAGAAGCCAGACTCACGAGAACCCCGACTCCCTAACCTCATGCCTATGGCGTTCTAAACGACACCAAATTATAAAGACAGACACTCAGATCCATGACAGCCAGGAGCTGTGGTGGCAGATGGTGATTTATTTCCAAAAAGCAGGACACTAATTTTTGCTGTGACTGAAACATTCTAAATCTTAATCGTCGTGCTGGTTAGAAGACTGTCTAAAATTGTCAAAATTCATAGAAGGGTGTGCCAAAAGATGGAAATTTTTATTGAATTCAGACTTGACCTCCATAAAACTGACCTAAAACGCTCTCGGATAAATCACATTTTGATTCACATACTGAATCATCAAGAAAGAATTATTCAGCCGACTCCACCTGCACTAAGTTTCATCAAACGTATTTTAACTTTATTTGCACGCTTTGAAGATTTCAGGTCCTCAAACAATAGTTTCAGTGAATCATTATCTAGAAAACACCATGCCAGAACCAGGCTAGTGCTCAAAGGTAAACTGAGGCACATGACAATTTGTAAGAGGTCATTTGAGCAAACATTGATTCCAACGGGGCAGCCCCAAGCCCAAAGTGGTAAGGAAAGGCTTCTGAGAAGACACAGAAACAAACCACGTTATTTGATGGTAGCGTGACGATTTATTTGCCTTATTGGGGGCAGCTGTCTTTAAATGTCATTTGCTAGACCCAAGCGCATTGACTCAGACTGAGAAGCATTAGAGCGACCTCAGTCTGATGGTCTTCTTGTTTCATTACTTGAACGCTAGTTGTCAGAAAATAGATTGTAGAATTAAGACTGAGGATCGACAGCACACATGTGTCCTGGGCTGCTTCATCAAAATACACAAATTTGGGAGCGTTCATGGTTTTCCTTCAAAAGTGACTGTAATCTGGTGACATTGTGGACCCTGGAGATGTAGAATCAGGGTGCCACTCGGGAGAAGCTTCCTATAATCCTAGACCTGCTGAGTAGATGAGCATTCAAAATGGCAAAGGACATGAAGAGCGTTAGAAAAGCTAAATCTCCAGTTTTGCAGGATTTACAGGGAAGGAACAGAGCAATGTGAGGCACCTGACATGCACTGTGGGTCGGGGAAGGTGTGTGTGTGTGTGTGTGCAACGCGCAGATGAACAGGCACCTTATGAATTGGATCCAGCTTTGGTGTTTCTCAAGGGAAGAAAGAGTATAAATTCAATCGTTCTTTTTTTGCTTACTTAGCCATCCAATCATCTCATGCTTATCTATCACGCAGGAATATGTCTGTGTAATCTTTACGCTAAGCTGCACCTGCGTAACTGTATGTAAGAGACCCCTGAGTTGGTCCAGGACGCCTAGAAAACGTATGGGGCATGAAAGACAGTTCTTGCCCTAAAAGAACTTACATCCACTGGAGGTGGAGGGGGCGGGGACAGACAAGGAACTGGGTGGTTCCAGGGGTGCAGAGAAAGAGTCCCAGAAAGCGTGCCAAGGGCAAGAAGCAACCGGGAAGGTGTGGAGTGACCAGGCAGCCAGCGCACACGTGTGGTGTAGACGGGGTCACGGGAGAGGCGGGCAGTGAGGCCGGCGGGGTGAGGCTGGACGGAGAGAGAAGGGGGTCGGTCGTGGTGAGGGGCGCCGCCACCGCCCCGGGGGCTCCCCGAAGGGAAGGGCCGGGCCCAGCTCGGGTTGCGGACCGTCGGTGGGACACCGCGGGCCGGTGGGGCTCGGCCCAGGCGGACCGGCTGGCTGTGGGGCGGGGGCCCAGGTCAGGGGGTGCGGGAGGGTCAGGCTGGTGACCAGCGCTCTGCTGGGTGCGGGGACGCCCACAAACACCCTGCTGTGCGCACAGTGACCGGACAGCCTCGACGACATGGTGCGGTCCTCCCCTCCCCGCCGCCTCACACAGGCAGGCTGCCCCCCTGCACCTGCACCCCTAGGACACGCAGGGTGGTGGACGCTGACACCCCGCGGCCCCGTCTACATGACGCGGCGCCCTACCCTCTGCCCCCGCCGCCCTGACAACACCCACCCGGGGTCTCCGAAGTGAGAAGTGAGTCCCTGCCGCAGAGGGGACCCCGCGCCCTCGAGAGCTGCAGGGCTGCGGTGGGGCGGCGCAGGGGCGCGGGCGGCGAGGGCCTACCTGGGGCGCCGGCTGCTCCACGCCACGTCCCCGCCGCGCGTCCTCGGTCCTGCGTCCTCCCGGGCCTCGCCCCCGCGTCCGCAAGCAGCTGGGCGTGACCTCGGGCTGACCTCGGGCTGACCCCGGGCTGACCTCGGGCTGACCTCGGGCTGGGAGGCGGGGCCGGACCCGGGCCCAGGCTGCGGCCCCGCCCCCGCTCTGCCCCTCAGATGGCCGCGGGCTCCGGGGCGGGCTCCGAGACCCCTTCGGCCTGAGGAGGGGGTCCCGGGCCCACCGGCCGAACAGGCTGGTCCTGGGGACCCCCGGGCTCCCCCCTGGGCCCCCCACCCCCACCCCGCCCAGGTGCCTCGCATCCTGAGCGGCCTCGCTGCGGCGCCACCTCGCGGCTGTCCCCGGGGCCGCACCTGCCGCACCTCGTCCAGCCGGAACCCGGGAGGCCCGCCCAGCGCGGGTACCCGTAGCAACTAGAAGGCTGCACTTGGGTTTATTTGTTTCTTTAAGTTGGTAAACACAAGCCGGTTTGGGACACATAGTGCCTAACTCAGATGCTCACGCTTTTGTCCCATAATTCATTGCTTTCCCGAAGGCCGTCAGCTGGATGACTCAGGTAACTGGGCTCCCAGGTAACATGAGGCAAGAGAGGAGGAACGAGGAGCAGGTCTAACTGGGTGGGCTGAGTTCACGTCCAAATCATCTTGTAAAATGTACTTGGAATTAGCATATAGAACTATTTTTGTTAACCAAAGACGATATGGTTTAAAAAGAATTTTCTTTCTAATACACATTTACACACATGATCATTGAGCAAAGATATCTTTAATTTAGTAGGGGCCTGAGTTCCATGCATACCAGGAACCCATTTCAAATTGCACGTATTCGCCTTTATATGACTACATGCGTAGGACAATGTCTCCTACATGGTCCACGAACAGTACCCACAGAGATAGAAAGTAAGTGGAAGCTTCCCTGGGTCCAGGTTTGAAAGATGTGAAGGACTTCTTTATACCAGGGATTGAAACCTGCCATTCAGTAGTTCAGACCAAGCTTTCAGATGTGTTTTGCTTCCGTTTTGTTTTCCTGTGTCTGGATGCTGTGCTGTGTTCCTTGACTTAGTCTATTCGCGTTGTTTTACGGAGTCTGAATAGCTTTAGGGGAAGATACTCCGCCCCCAGCCACAGCCCTCATCATTTCAGCCAGCGTCCTCTCCACTTCCACACGATGTAGCGCACAGACGCATTGCGATCTGCAGCCCACACCCCTCAGCATGACCTCTCAGAACCACCGTGCTTACTAGAATATAACAGCTCCGGGGCACCTGGGTGGCTCCCGTGGTTGGGCCGTGGATGCTGCAGGGACTGAGCATCCCTGCAGGTTTCGGCTCAGGTCGTGAGCTCCTGGTTTGTGAGGTTGACGCCCTGACAGTGTGGAGCCTGCTTGGGATTCTCTCTGTCTCCCTCTCTCTCTGCCCCTCTCCTCACCATGCTCATTCTCTCTTTCAAAATAATAAACTTAAAAAAAAAAGTTTCAAAAAAGTATGAAAAGAGGTATGTCCTCATGTCTCCTATTAAGTTCAACGATTCATAAATATGCAATGCCAGTTCTATAATGCGTGCTGATACTCACGAAAATAACGTAAACACATACTGCAAATAACGTTGGTGATTTCCGAATTTCCCAAGGCTAACTTGTTGCCCCTCTAACCTTTTTCTTCTACTTCTTGCAGAATTTCCATCCTTATTTTGTTGATGTGTTAACCCCTTCCCAATGTTTCTTAGGAGATGCCGACACAGGAAAATAGTCATAAAATCTTACCAAAGTTGTGTAGTGATTACCTATGGTTGGTAAGATGTGGAATGAGGTAGTCCCTAGATAGAAAGCAATATCTCGAGACTCCTCTACAATAATGTGAAGTAGCTTTGTAGATGTGAAAATTGCACACAAACCCACAGGTATGGCCTGACGCTACCCACGCTCAGACTTTCAAATCCATCTATTCTGAGCTTGCTTTGCCAGCCTAGCATCTGGGCACTTGACTGGGAATCGGAATTCCTTCAACTGATGTGGAAATGTCCCTAAAAGATAAAAAACAGTTCTCTGTGGCTTTAACCGTTTTTCAGAGCCGAGCGCCTGCTTTCTGTCCGGGAGACTGGAGTGTTGGTTACGCGTCTCCAACAGAGGACCTGTGTGCCCCTGGCAGGGAGCACCCTGCGTGTGCTGGGGCCGTGGATGCTGCAGGGACTGAGCAGGTTCACAAGGGGAGGACCTGCAGAAGCTGGTGCCTCGTCCTCTGCGCTGGACTGCACGTCCCTTTCCCTCCACAGATATTGGTCTCTTGTGCCACGGTAACCCTCAGCTGTAAGTACGACTCGGGGCTGAGCTCTGTGCGTGCTCTCCACAAGTCACCAAACCCGCATGTGACCTGGGGACCGAACACACACACCTTCAACATGCTTGAAGAACAGCAAGTACAGTGCCACCATCCTACAGGCCCCTCCCATAGCCCTGCCCACCTCTGAACACCGCGGGGAGCGAAGGGGGCGAAAGCAACTAAGGTACAAGGAAGACGAGCAGAATGAACAGGAGAAATATGGAGGGGCTTGGGAGGGAGGTGGAGGAATCACCAGAATGATCAAATACACCTGAAAATTGAAAGATATATATATATATGTATATGTATATATACATATATATATATATGTAAATGGATACATCAGATCACAAACAGCCCAAAACGTTAAAACTCCAGATATCAAAATAGTGCATAAGGTTGAAAGCATCCAGCGTAAGAGAAAAATGATACTTTTTAGTGCTGAAAGCTAAAATCTACAATGAAGACAGAACGTATATGAGTATTTGTGGTTCAAGGAACTCCGTAACATCCTTCGGAAACAAACACTACTGACAACAGAAGGAGACGGAGAAACACACCACAGGAGACTGGAAGATTCCATCCTAGCCCAGGGCAGGTCTCTGGGCATCAGGTAAGTGAAGACATGAAAGATGTTGACCACAGCGGCAGTGTTGTGGGTCTAACCCACCTACACTGAATTCTACATTCGGATCCCAGCAAACACATTATTTTTAAGTGTTCACTGCACAATCATAAAAGGTGATGATGTAACATGAAGAACATACAGCAGGAACTTTTCAAACAACACGCTCTGGTCACATTGCAACAGATTCAAATTCTGTCCTTCTGCCTGAGTATTAGAAACTCAACCAACCTCTAGGTGAAAAAGGAATAGTCAACTAAAATTAAGTAATTTTTTTAAAGTACAGCCATGATGCATCTATGACCAGAATTTGGAGGATGCATCTAAAGTGATGGTCAGAAGAAAATATATAGGACTAACTACTCTATCAATAAAACTGAAAGACTAAATGTAGAATTAAATTCCCCATTCAAGTGATAGAAAAAAAGAGTGACAAACCAAAGAAGCATAAGGAATCACCTAAAAGAAGCATGCAAGTTAATAAGGAAGGTGACAGAGAAATAGGTCAAATTAGTAAGTTTAAACGGTGATTTTTTAAAAACAGCAAAATATAGAAACCACTAGCTAATTTAATTAATGGAGGAAAAAGAAGAGAAAGTTTACAAGTGTATGAAATGAGAAATGACAAGGTGGAAATAACTATTTACATTAAAGAAATTTTAATAGCAATGAGACAATTATGATCTCATGTAAATTAATTTGATTAATCCATGTAAATTAGTTGGGTGTACTGCTAGATGTAATGGATAGATTTCCTAAGACGTTACAGCATTACAGATTTTAAACAGACAAGTTTCCAGAGAAGAAATAGAGAAAATTGTGAAGGATGGTTCCTACAGAAGAAAGCACCAGGCTCAGAGAGCTTCAAAGAGGACTTCAACCCAAACTTAAACCACAGGTATTCTCACTGGCTTCCACTGACTCCACAGCATTAAAAAGGAAGGAACTTTTTGTATTTTTTTAATGAGGCAAATATAAAACTGGCATCTAACACAGGTAAAGACAGAAGAAATAAAGCTACAGACCAATACATTCATGAATATCAATGTAAAAATTCAAAGCAAAATATTAGAGAAAAGAATCTCTTACCACTTTGGAAAAATAACATTCCATGCCCAGCCTGGATTCCAGGAATTCAATCTTAATTCAATATGACAGACCCAGGAGCATGCTATACAATATTAACAAATCTAAGGAAAAATAATACATGATCACCTGCGTAGATGTGCAGAGACCCTTTGCCAAAACCCAACACTTATTTATGATTAAAAAAAAAAACACCATGAAAATAAAAATGGAGGGTTACTTTAACATGATACTCTGTGTATCATTGTGTTTGTGTGTACATAGATGTACAGACATATAAAAGTATGTGTGTATAAATGTTTGTGTATGTATATATATTTATATCTTAATCACCAAGCTAGAGTCTTATTTTACTTTGGGGAGAGAAATATCACAACGAGCATTATTACAACCATGGGTTTGGAAAAAGATCATGATGGTCACTGTCCCCACCAGGATTTAGCATCCTACCTAGGGTATCAGGTAGTAACATTGGACAGAAGAAGTCAATTAGTGATAAATGAATAAAGGAAGGGGGACCTGGGTGGCTCAGTCGGTTAAGTGCCCGACTCTTGATTTAGGCTCAGGTTATGGTCTCATGGTCGTCTGATGGGATCCCACCTTGGGCTCTGCACTGGGCGTGGGGCCTGCTTAAGAATCTC
>PJEM01001741.1:76604-90628 GCA_004023845.1 Helogale parvula | reverse complement strand
GTAAACAGAATGCTCGGGGTGACGTTAACAAAACGTTACAGTGAGTTCAGTGAAGTAGGAGACTACAGTAGTAACAGGCAAAAGCCCACAGCCTTCATATAAATAAATAATAAACATTTTAAAACATGATGGTAGAGGAAAGTACATTTAAAGTAGCCACAAAACAAAATTTTAGGACAAAGGTAATGAGAAACGTGCAAAACCTACACAATGAAAATCTGAAACCAATTCCTGGAAGGCAAGAGTAGATAGGAACAAATGGAAAGTATTTGCTCTTCAAAGAGAGGACAATCAACCATATAAAGTTGTCAATCTTCTGGGACACCGGGGTGGCTCAGTTGGTTGAGCAATGGACTTTGGCTCAGGTCATGATCTCGTGGTTCATGAGGTGATTCTGAGCGTTGGGCCCTGTGCTGACAGCTCAGAGCCTGGAGTCTGCTTTGGATTCTGTGTCTCTCTCCCTCTCTCTGCCCCTTCCCTGCTTGTGTGCTCACTCTTTCGCACTCTCTCACTTTCTCTCAATAAATAAACATTAAAAAATTATAAAGTTGTCAATCTCCCTGAATTAATTTCAATAAAAATATCCATAAGCTATTTAATGGAGTTAATTTGGTCCAAAGTACAGATAGAATAACAAACATGAAGGAAAAGCCAGCTACACACTGAAAAAGAATTACTATGGGGGTCGCCTAGGTGGCTGGGTCTGTTAAGCACTGACTCTCAGTTTTGTCTTAGGTAATGATGTCACAGTTCGTGAGTTCGAGCCTTGCTTAGGGCTCTGCGTTCCCTGCAGAGCCTTCTTGGGATTCTCAATCTCCCCCTCACTTGTTCTCCTTCAAAATAAATACATAAATAAACTTAAAAAATGAGACTAACTATCCAGGGAAAACTATCCCTGCCAGATATTAAAACATAAAATTTCCATTTCTAAAACATTACAGTACTGGGTGTCTGAATCCACATATAAGTGGAATTGAAGAGGAAGCCTGGAATTAGACCCTAATGTGCATAATCAAAGCGTAGCTCAAATCACAGGGGTAAAAATGGATTCTTTTATACATGGTGCTGGGAAAAAAACGGATAGTTGTCTGTAAAAGTACAAAATTAGATCTATATCTCAAATCACTCATAAGCATAAACTCCCAGTGGATTAGGGAACTAAATGTAAAACCTGAAGTCAGACAGGCACCGGAAAATAGCATGGATAAATTCCCGTTTAACCTTGGCATGGGGAATGGCTTTCGAACAATACCTGAAAACCTACAGCCATGAAAAGATAAGGCTGAGAAATGTAGCTACACACAAAAAGCTCCATCTAAGAGGCCCCTGGGTGGTTCAGTTGGTTAAGTGTCTGGCTTTGGCTCAATCATGATCTCTTGGTTTGTGGGTTCAAGCCCCGTGTCGGGCTCTGTGCTGACAGCTCAGAGCCTAGAGCCTGCTTCAGATTCTGTGTCTCCCTCTCTCTCTGACCCACCCACCCCTGCTCACACTGTCTCTCTCTGTCTCTCAAAAATAAATTAAAACAAAAAACCTTCATTTAAAAAATGCATGACAAAAACACCATAAACAGAATCAAAAGGCATGATGTTCTGGAAGAAAATATTCTCAACATATACTGTTGGCAAAGAGTTACTATATGCAAAGAACTCTTAAACATTGTGGGATAAAGAACTAAACATCCCACAGAAAAATGTGAAAATATAATAAGCAGACAATGCACAATGACAAAAATGCTCTTCAAATATATGAACAAATGTTGCAACTCCCTCATTTTTAGAGAAAAGCAAATTAGAATAACACATAGTATGCTCACTTATCAGACTGGTACTTTTTTTTTTTAATTTATATGACAACACATTTAGCTCCTGATACTGTCAGGAAGTAGAAACACTCACATATCATTAATGAGAATGCTAATTGTTTCAATCCATCTAGAGGGAAATTTCCCAATATGTAAATAAAGCCAAACAACCAAACAAAGATACATATGCACTTAACTTTTGACGCAGAAATCCTACTTCTAAGAATCTTCCTATAAGATACCACCACCAATACAAAAATACAGATGAATGAGATTCTTTGTGATAGCACTGTGTGTAATTCCAAATTTCTGGAAACATTCTCAATTCCCGTATGTGGAGAGCATTTGAAAAACTAATACATTATGATGTCTATACAATGCAATGCTTTACTCATCTGTTTTTTTTAATCTTTATAAATGAATAGGAAGTGATTTCACTGGGATATAATGTTGAGGAAAATAACCAAAGCACAGAAGAGTATTTACAGCGTGGCAGCTTTTATCTAAAAAGGGAGCTACAGGACATACATACGCATATTCTTATTCATGCAAAAGAAATACAGGGAAGTATGGAATCCTTGAATCACTGTCTTGTATACTGGAAGTTAATATAACATTCTATATTAACAAACAAGAATTAAAATAAAAACTTAAAAAAAAAAGAAATTCAGGGAGACTAAATCAGAAAACATAGCATCTGGTTCCCCACAGGAAGTGGGCAGGAAGGCGATGGAGGGAGGGAGGCGCGGAGTGGCGTCAAGGAGGAAGGAGCAATATTCCTCTGAGTGTAAGTTTTGCACAGCTCTGTCTCTGACAACCATAGGAGCATTCCACATATCCTTCCCATACCCCAAATGAAACAGTTAAAAACCACCAACATGCGAAGTGAACCAAAATGTGCCACATAAACACTAGCGAAGCAACGGACCTCTTACAAATGGAAAGCGTCACTGCAATGGCGTAGATGGAGAACATTGGGAAGCCGTTTCTGCACCGCACACTGTAAAAGCTAACACAAAAGTGGCTGCATCTCAATGCTGTAATCTAGTTAATAGTTGCTTATCACAGGGTGCAGGTCAACCATTTCAAAACTTCATATGTGTATTCAAATTCAACAAATAAGTATATTGTAGATAATGATGACCGGGTTTGTTACTGCTGGAGTGAATTGACAGATCAGACAAGGAGGGGACACTGGGATGACCCTGTGACATTGGACAGGAACTTTTAGTCAATGTGTCCTCGTGGGACATGAGTATGACCACAGAAACGTGCGCATTTCAGATGATTCAGAAATACTAGGTGGTTCAGTTGGTTAAGTGTCTGACCCTTGATTTCTGCCCACGTCTTGATCTCTTGGATTCTGAGACCGAGCCCCACGTTGGGTTCTGTGCTGACAGCATGGAGCCTGCTTGGGATTCTCTCTCTTTCTCCATCTCACTCTGTCCCTTTCCTGCTCATGCTCTCTCTCTGAAAGTGAAAAAATACAAACATTATCAAGAAATACAAATATGTGCCTATGAATGGCTTAGTATACACATCTATTTCATAACTCTCTCTGCTAAGAAAAACCAGAACAATGACTTACTGTGATTTCTCTTACCTTAAAAAAATGAAAAGTCATGTCGTAAAATACATCCCTAAATTGCCTACTCCCTTCTATATAGAGTTCCTTAATAAAGCTGTCTGCATTCTCTCACCTCCCATTCTCAACGGCACTCACACCCGCCTGGCTTTTGGGGCATCCACTGAACCAGGGAAAATTCTTTTGTTGAGGTTAACATCTATGTCCTAAAGTCCATGGTCAATCTCACATCCATATTATTGTTTTTTGACCAATCAACATCATCTGATAAGTTCCAGAGCTGTGGTTGCATATACAACAGTGTTTTCAGTATCTGCGCCTGAATACTTAATGTATTTACCCCAAACAACAGCTTTTAAGCCCAACTGTCTGCCCTTCCGCTCAAAACCTGCTCTTCTTATGGTCTTCTCAACACAAGGCAGCTTCACGCCTAAGACTGTTCATCCCAAAACAGCACAGATCCGTTCTTGCTTGATGGACTTTGCCATGCGAACACGCTTCTGTTACCATGACCCAGACAAAGTGATGGTGTTATAAATTTCCTAGAGGCAGACTTTGGGTCCGTCATCTCTTCCACAAAATATGGACAAGATTAATTTGTCTCTATTATTAAGGGTTTACCAGTTCAAAATTTGAAATGAATGGAATTCTAAATGTATGATCTCTTATATGTGGCTTCTGGGAAGCAAAACAATTGTATCCATGTTGTTCCCTTGTAGTTAAAGTTAATTCCTTCTCATTGATGAATACGTTCCATTGTATCAACATTCCAAAATACACTTGCCCGTATGAAACTATTTATTTCCAATTTGGGGCTACTCTGAGTTACTTTCTTGGAATCACATGTATAAATAGCTTTCACTGAACAAATATATGTGTTGTTTTTTATTTTGCCTACTTTCTAGAAGTGAGATATTAGCCCAGAAACTGTATACCATTTCAGCTTTAGTAGAAACCTCCTACATTTTCTAAAGTGGTTGTGCCAAATTGTCTCTCACCAGTGACTGCTTCTCATTCCCATGAACACTTGGTATTTTCAGTAAATGTAAGCCACTTTGGTAAGTTTTAATTTGTCTTTCTCTACTAACCCCAGAAGTCAGCACTTATAAAAAATTTATTGGCCCTGTGGAAATCATCTTTTGCTTACACTTCTATTAGGTGATCTGTTGTTTATAAAAGTTTTTGAAGCTCTTTTTTCCTGTCTCTGTGTCTTTTATTGGATATGAGTATTGCTAATATCATGTCCCACTCTCTGGATTGATTTTTCACTCACTTTAATAGTCTTTCTATGTTAAAAAGTATCAGTTTAGTATAATTTATTGATATTTTTCCCTTATGGTTCATCCTTTTTTCCATCTTGTTTAAGTAATTGGTGTCGAATCACATTTCATAAAACTTATTGAAATAATTGGAATAGATTTTTATGTATCGTGTCATGTGTCAAGATTTTTAAAAATGAATATCCAATTGGTCTAGTATCATTCATTATAAAACGATCCTTCTACATTGCACTGCAGAAGCCTGATTGTCATAAATCAAATGACAGAACATTTTCAGAGTCTGTATCTGTGTTTTTCATTCCGTCTCATCCATTTATCTACCTCAGTGCCAATACTGCAGTCTGAAAGATTCTACCTGTATTAATAAGTCTTGATATTTGATACCCTATATCCTTCAACTCAGTTCTTCTTGTTCAACATTATCTTGGTCATTCTTGACCCTTTCAATTCCAATATGAATTTCAGAATCAGTATGCCAGTGTCAACAAATACATAACTAAACACATGCAAACATTCGGACAAACTGGCTGCTGGGATCTTCACTGCAATTGCATCGAGTGCTTGGACAAGCATGTTCAGAACTGAATGTGTACATATCATGTCTTCCAATCCAAGAAGCATTTAGTATCCCCTGTTTATTTAGGTTTTCTTTAACTCACTTCTGTCCTATAGTCTTCTGTTAATAGGATGTGCGCCTCTTTGTTAGATGTATTCATATTTATCTGATGCTTTATGATGCCTTGCAAATAGTATCATTTTAATATTCCATTTTCTAATGATTTGCTATTAGTGTCTAGATTAAAATTAATTTCTACCTGGCCTTAAACTGGCTTTTGTGTTACAGTTGTGCTCTCCATTCATACAGATTGCGTCTTCCTTTGGACTTTCTAAAAATCGTATTCTTATTCTTTATGTTCAGATCGGTATGCCTTCCATTTCCATTCCATGCTCTATTTCTCTGGACCTTCTGTACAGTTCTGTGCAGAAGTGGTGAGAGCAGACATCCCATTTCATTCTGGATCACAGAAGAAACATTTCATCATTTGCCAAAGGTATGTTGGATGCGACACTGTTTTTCTTATTGTTGTTTGAACATCCTTAGAACGTTGAGGTATTTCTCTTGTTTCCTTACACTTTCGCTGTTTGTGTTTTTATACTTGAGGCTTCAATTTCTCTTGATTCCTTTTTTGCTTCCACTGATATAAGCTTATGATTTTGGCTCCTTTATATTCGTAATGAGGAAAATGACATCAATCATCAAATGTTAAAGAAGAAAAAAGAAAAAAAAAAACTAAAAGAGAATGCTACCAGGAGTAAACTCATTTGGTATTGATTTGAGACTGTCTTAATATACTGCAAAGTTAAATTTGCTGGATTTTTTTTCTTTCACTCTTTTTTTATAAGGGCACCCCCTGAATGTTTCTTTTTATAAGAAAAGTCTTTATAGTTTCAATGTCCTGAATATATAATTGTTTATATTTTTCTAATTCTTGTCAACAATTGTACATTTTCTATAAATTTGTCCACTGTATCTTAAAGTTTTTAATTATTTGGCATAGTATGCTTTTATTTTTTTAGTGTCTGCAAAAATTAGTTTCCTTCTTGTAATCCACTTTTAACTTGTGCTTTATCTTTTTATCTTTTTATCTATTCATTTGTGTTTTATCTTTTTATCAGATGTGCAGGACTCGATCAATTTGAATTAAGGTTTTCAAAGAATCAGATTTTTAACCTCACTGGTGTTTTATATTGTATGCTCTATTCTGATTTTATTTTGCTCTTTCCTTTATTTGTTCTACTTTTTCTGAGTTCAATTTGCTATTATTTTTGAAAATTCTTAAAATGGCTGCTTAGTAATTTTCAGATTTTGTTGTAATTTTTGCTTAAGAGGTATACGTTTTCTTCCGAGTATAGTTCCTGGTGTCTCCACAAAGATTTTATAGATCTTCATTATTATTCCTCCAACATATTTGTAATACTCATTGTGGTTCTTATTTTTCTATAAAATTATATTTTATTTGTTTTCAAGCCACATTATTATGTACATAAAGACTTACTGCTCATATCTTCCAGGTGAGTTAGCACCTTGATCACTTTTAAACATCACCAAGCCCATTTCTCAAGTAATTCTCCTTTCATTGTGTACTTTGCTGATAACAGGATGGGAGGGGGGATATTTGATATTTCTTGTAGTGTTTGCCTTTGATTTTCTTTTACATCCTCTCATTTTCCATTGTTTATTCTCAGCATATTTAAAGTATGTCTCTTGAAAATAGCATTTTGACAATATTTGTACTTTAAATCAAGTATATATTCCATATTCCATTTCCATCACTGGATATAATAGGGCTTATATGCTATTTTAATATTTCTTTTTCTGTCTCGGCTAAGTTTTGTGCTTCATCTTTTTTACTAATCAAGCATTTTCATTATATTATAATTAGCTTGTAGCAATAATTGATTTTGTGATTTTAAGTGGTATCACTAGGGATTACATATGCAACTTTGAGTCATTAAATACAATCTAACATAAATCAGTGCTTTTACTTCATCCTCCCAACATGGACACTAATTTATATGTCTAGCATCTTCTATGTCATAGTTACCATAAAACACTAAAGCAGTGAGGGATGGGTTTAGATCAAAAGCAACAATTCTGTGGGTCTAGAAATCAACCAAAGGAAGACACAAACTGAGAAGCATTTATTTTTGAAAAACTAATGAGAGTTTGGGGCAAGAATGCGTGAAGCCCAAGACATCTTGCCTGGACCCAATTACTTCCAGTGCGCAGTTCTATCAATGACAGGTTAAATCTGCCAACCATGAGGTTTGTTACATAATGTGATAGATTGTATTTGGATTAGGGAGGCACCACACTCATGGCTTGCCAAGTGAAAACTCATGAACTCAGGGAGGAATCAACAAGAAAATTTCCAGGATAATGCGGCTTCTGTATTGGAGTCAATGAAAGACCAGCCAAAATATAGTAGGGAGATACTACTATAAAATAGAAAAAAGAAGAACAGAGATGTGTTCTGTAAACATCTTTGACTGGGAGATGTCTTCAGACCCCCAGGAGACCCAGTACAGCCCAGGACAGGGAAAGCCAATGGAGATGAGACCTCGAATGTGTCCGTAACCATGACACAGGCTAACTCGACATTTTATAAATTTGAAGTGTTTAAATACAATCTTGGTCAAATACCTGGCTGAGGTCTGTAAACACTTGAATAACCCTTGTGTGTATTTAAAAAGAAATACAAGAATGTAAGTGTAAATGCCTTCTGCATAGCCATAGAAACAATTAACAAAAAGAAAAGTAAACCATGGAATGGGAGAAAATATTTGCCAGATTACATATCTAATAAGGGGTAAAACCCAAAATATATAAGGAACTCATACAAGTCAACACCAAAAATACAAGTAAATTGATTTTAAAATGGGCGAAAAGCATAAATAGACATTCCCCAAAAGAAGAAATACAAAGACTAAACAGTATAAGAACAGGTATTCATCATCACTAATCATCAAGGAAACACAGAATAAGATAACAATGAGGTATCTACTCACAGTTATACAATGACCGTTATCAACAAGACAGAAGATAACAAGTGTTGGCAAGCAAGTAGAGAAAACACACCCTTGTGCATTTCTGCTGGGGATGTAAATTAGAACAGTTATTATAGGAAACAAGATGGATGCTTCTCCAAAACTGGGAAACAGAGCAGCTACAGGATGGTCCAGCCATCCCACTTCTAGGTACATATCCAAAGGAATTGAAACCAGGTTCTCAAAAAGACAGTTGCATCCCCATGTTCATTGCAGTGTTATTCACAATAGCCAAGATATGGAAGCAACCAAAATGTCTTTCAGTGAATGAAAGGAGAAAAAAAATATGAGATATACATACATATGTACACATACACACACCATGGAACATTATTCTGACTTGTAACAAGAAGGAAGTGCCACCATATGTGACAACATAGATAGAGCTGGAAGACGTTATGCTGAGTGAAATAAGCCAGACACAGGTGTATGACCTCACATACATATGGAATCTGAAACAGTGAAGTTTGTAAAGGCAGAGTAAGATGGTGATTGCCAGAAGCTAGGGGGAGGGGAGTGTTGGTCAAAGGATACAGATTTTCAGTTATGCAGATGAATACATTTTGAAGATAATAGTTAGAAATACTATATTGTATATGTGAAATTTGCTAGGAGGATAAACTAAATCTTTTCACCACACACACAAGCACACACACACACAATGGTAAGTATGTAGAGGGAGATGATGGACATGGTAATGAGTTTGATAGTGACAGACATCATTTCACAATGTACATGTATATCAAAACTTCAACTTGTACACACTGAATATAGATAACATGTATACACTGATGGTGTATCAATAACAAGTTTGTTTAAAAAATCATTGTAATCCCTAGTTACACCACTAAGACTAAGAATAAAACCACACAGCTAAAAGAAGCAAGAGAGGAGATAATGTACCATACCATAAAGCATCTGCATAACACATATGAAGGACTAGAAGAACAAATAACCTAAGCCATATCAGATAATTGCAAAATTGAGGCATGATTCCAACCAGATCAAGAGTTACACTAAGTATGAATAGGCTAAACATTTCAATTCAATTGCAGAGGCAATTGTGTATCTGGATAAAAAATCAAAACCTGTACCATGCTGTCTACAAAAGACAGCATTTGTATCCCAAGACACAGGTGGAAAAGTGAAGGAAGAAGAGACAAATGCTTTGTGAGCAGTGTGCATGTGGGAGTTAACGTCTTTGCTTGTCCATTTTTATTTTATTCAAATTTATGTAGCTTCTTGAGCCATCTTCTGTATGGTGTTACCCTTCTTCAAGTTACTCTGTCATTCTAAAAGCAGATGCTCTTCAGAAACACGTATCTACTAATGCTCATCCGGTCATATCACTCATTTGTGCTCAAAATTTACCCACGACATCCATCTCACAGAGTAAAAGAAAAATCCAACAGCAGTCTGAGCTGCACACATAGCAAGATCTATAAGTTCTCGTGTTCCCTTTCTGTTTGCACGTCCTATGGATATCGGACCAGTTCTTTGCAGCATGCACCTGTCATGGCCTCCGTGCCATTCTGCAAATGCTTGCCTTGTTTTGCACTGGCTGTATATCCTGCCTAAAATAGTCTCCACCCACAACCATTTCCACACTGCACGCTCCCTCTCCTCCTTCTGTGTTCGCTCAAACATACTTCCTCAGGGAAGCCTTCCTCACCACCTTATTTCAGATTCTATCTGTTTGCCACTGTACTACCTTCTTCACTGCTCTGTAGTTTCACCAGACCGGTTCTTATCATGTACCATATTGTACCCCATCTAACACTCCAACCTGAATGAAATGTCCAGAAAAGTAAGGGTTTGATTCTTTTCGGGACATTCAAGATCATTGTGCTAAAACAGTGCTGTGTACTGTAAATTATCTTTTTTTTTAAGTTAATTTATTTTGAGAGAGAAAGAGAGGCAGAGAGAGGAGAAAGGGAATCCCAAGCAAGCTCCATGTTATGAGTGCAGAGCCCACGTGGGGCTGGATCATAAGATCCATGAGACCATGACTGAACTGAAGTCAAGAGTCAGACTCTCAACTGACTGAGCCACCCAGTCACCCCTGTAAATTTTCAATCAACACAATAAATGAATGGATTCTGAACTGTTCCTAAAACTTTTTAAACTAGTAGATGCTTTTTTCAAACACTAAACACAGAAAATATGCTGCAATGTAGCAGAACTCTCCTAATTAGGTCCTGAGTCTACTAAACATTCTAATTAAGGGCCTACCAAGTCCTACTTTGAAGATGGTTAATATATAGCATGACTCACACTATAAAGAAAATGTGAATAGCAAGAAAACCTGGATGGCTGCATTTAACTTTTTTCCCTTTACCATATGTATGTGTGTGTATAATACATATATTATACATAATATATATAATACATAACATATATAATATTTATTATACATATATACATAATACATATACATACATATATACATGCATATACATAAATTATACACATACATATATAGTAGTTTTAGTTTATAGCAGAATTAAGTGCAAAGTACAGAGGGTTACTCTGCACATGAACAACCTCCCCCACTATCCACACCCCCCACCACTTGGTCTATTTGTTACGATCGATGAACTTCCCTTGACACGGCCTTATCACCCCAAGTCCACAGTTTACATTAGAGGTCACTCTTGGCATTGTACATTCTATAGGTTTGCACACATGTGTAATGACACGCACTCATCATTATAATATTATAAAGAGTAGTCTCACTGCCCTAAAAATTCTCTGCCCTAAAGCTCTGCATCCCTCCCCTGGACCCTCAAGCCCTGGCAAACACTGATCTTTTCTCTGTCTCCATAGTGTTGCCTTTTCCAGAAGGTCATAGGGTTAGAATCATATATGTAGCCTTTTCAGAACGGCTTCATTCATTTAACTGTGTCCATTCAAAACTCTTCCAACTCCTTTCATGGTTTGAGGGCACATTTCATTTAAAAAAAAAAATGTTTACTATGTTTATTTTGAGAGAGAGAGAGAGCAACTGGGGGAGAGGCAGAGAGAGCGGGAGACACAGAATTTGAAGCAGGCTCCAGGCCCTGAGCTGTCAGCACAGAACCCAACGTGGGACTTGAACCCATGAACCATGATATCATGACCTGAGCTAAAGATAAACGCCTAACCCACTGAGCCACACAGGTGCCCCAAGAGCGCATTTCTATTTAGCTCTGAACACTATCTAATGGTCTGGATGAAACACCTTCATTTCGTGTTTAAACATCCATTACTCATCAGTTCTGGTTAGTTGTTTAAAGCTTACAAAATCTTTTTTCGTGGTGTCAGGAAGTGCCAGGATGCTTCCAAATGCTTAGACGGCCTCACTGTCAGAGTTCTATCAAACAACACAAAGTTTGATGTCTAAGGTGGCTGTAATACCTTGTACTGAAACAACCATGTTCTAAGTACCTTTGTTTCCCAAGACATCGCCTGTCCCAAGGCACTACCTGAAGCAGTCTACCGCTACCGGCTGCTGCACTGGCCACAATTTGGTCACTAAGAAGGTGCTGGATCTGTAGGTTCTTTGTTTGTTTTCTGTTGTTTGCAGGGCACTGGGATATTCTGTTAGGCAGACAAGCGTAGTAATTGCTGGAGAGACAACATTTTCTTCCTCAGCCGTAATTTTATCTCACTTTCTGAGCTGTTACTCTGAGGTTCTCCCTCCGCACTGGATCAGTTCTTATAGATGAAACTAGCTTCTCTCTATCCAATTAAACCCATTTAATCGTAAATAAGAAAATCAAGCTAGATGGTTATCACATATGCATTTAAACTGGAAATCAACACATGTGCAGGAAAATACCATTTATAATATCTTCTGAATTCTCTTTCCTCTTCCTTTTCCTCTTTCCTCGTCTGAAAGTGACAGATATATTTTAAATGGAATTTGACTCAGAAACACTTTCACATCTGGAATTCTTTTGATATCTGTTGAAATCTGAATTACTGGCAAATTCAATCCTCAAGCCCTTCACAGTCTTGTTTATGGCAAAGTTATCAGAATGATTCTGTGCCAGATAGTCTAAATAAAAGATATGTAGAGATAATGAAGTACGACAGACATCTAAATCCTCCTGTTTGTCAGGAATCCCTAAAACTCAGTAAGACAGGTGAAACCATTTTGTTATTGCTTCTAAGAAAGACTAGATATCTGAAAACTTGTTATTTCTTTGAAATGTACTTATCACACAAACTGCCTACTAGAATGTACAAAAGACTATGCGGGTGTAGGTTTAGCAAAGTAATTTATTATTACTACTATTATTCATGCTTGCTCATGAAGCATGCTAAGTGCTGAATCCACTTTTCCTCATTGAAATGGAAGTTATTTGTAAAAGACTAAGTAGATTTAAGACCAAGGAAACATTTTTTAAAACCGGTTGCAATGATGTTTCCATAATACTTTGATTCTCCTGATAGTACTTTGCTGTGGTGTTGAAGCTAAATTACCTCTGTAATAAATCTAGGACTTGAATTAGACCTTTTTTTTTTTTTTTCATCTCAGCCGTTAATGACTCTGAGTTTGGACTCAGATCATTCCTTTCCTGTTCTGTTTTTCGTTCTGATTTCCACTTAAAATCTGAACCCTGGGAGAAATGTGTTGTAGGGGATGGGCATTAAATTTTTCCATGGAATGGGACAAGCAAGGCTGACCAATTTCACAGGGACTTCTAAAGGATGATGAATGCTCGCAAAGGTGGTTCAAGTGTAAACTAAGAGCAAAGGGTTTTCTGTGCTTTGCCAAGGTAATCTGGCTCATGGAGGAAACATAAAAGAAAATCTCATGACACCAATCAAAGTTCCTCATCACTCACAATTAGCAAGTCAGTGGGAATCCTGAACTCACTCTTAAAGTAACAAATGTTGAATGCCAGCTAATTTTACATACAAATTCTAGCAATGTTAACAGATGGGTTACTTCAGCTTTGATGCAAATTGTCCTAATTGTAATTTGTATTAATTCTATATCCAGAAATATATAAAGGGGTAAGAGAAAGAATATTCTTTAAGAAAGTTGATGGCAAAATGTGTGGGGTTTTTTTCTTATTTTTATTTTGTTTGAAATCATGCATCAACCAATTAATAAAAAATATAAGCATCTCTAAAACTCCTATTTAAAATGGTTCAAGAATTTCTTTGACACAGCAGTTAATCATCTATTTTGGCAAACAGATGGATTTTTTTAATGAATATTGGGTAAAATCCAGTGGTTTTTTTTATCCCACATAGTTTTGTTGAATTGTATATTTTCATGATTATGTTAGTTAAAAATGTATTACGGATTTTTTAAACTACCCGCATCACATAATTTCAGAGCTGGAATGACATAGGGATCATATATTCTTATCTCTTAATTTTAATGTCAAAGAAACCAAGAGCCAGAAAATGTGATGACCTAAGATCACACAGTTAATTTATTCCATGGGTGAGTCTGACCCTTTGAATCTATTCAGGATATTGTCAGTGCCTAAAATGGGAAGCTAGAAGGCTTTGCCTTTTTAAAATTAAAACTAAATTATTATAAAGAGTAGAATAAATTCATCCAATAAAAGTAAAAATAGTAGGAAATTCTTCATATTAGCCTTTCAAGAAGAGGAATTCAGGGTCTATTTAGTGCTTAGTTTATTTTGCCTTGGTGCAAGAGAATTGATGACATGTGGCTTCCCAAGATTTAAATAGAGTCAGGGGACCATGGGGAGAGGAAGGGGGAAAGAGAGCGGGGATGAGTGAG
>PJEM01001741.1:9483-76504 GCA_004023845.1 Helogale parvula | reverse complement strand
GGCACACAGGTGAGGAAAATCACTTAGTTGCCCACATTCACACAGCATCTTTCCAACTGAAGACATCCCAAGAGCTCAGAGCTGCCCAGTGGTCAATGACCACACCAACCAACCACACCAACCAACCTTTGCCACTAGGATATACACGCGGTAAGAGACTGAATTTCCTGTAGTGAAAATAAGAACGTAAAGCATGCAAATGAGACACGGTATTAGAGATCAAGTATATCGGTCTTTCTGTACACATAAAAGGAAAGAAACCAACATCACAGGTTTGAGAGAGAATGGGACGTATTTGGGTGCATTTTCCTTCCTTGTAGCAGGTGTATCCATGAAATGAGTGATTAATACACACCTACACACACTGACACACACCAACACATGTACACACACTCATATGTTTATAGACAATAACATGGGACATGCTCTCAGGGGACCATCAATTCATTTTCCCCCAAGTTCACCCAAAGTCTGCTTTGTGAATGTCAAATGGAACCACCAGCAAGAATTCTGTCCTGGCCCCTCCCTCATCCCCTTTGCCACACCCACAACGTGTGTCTCATTTCTTATTACCTACAAGCAGATCCCAAAGTATAGTGATATAATATGCCAAACAACCATACCTTTGTTGACCCTGCTTTTCCCAGTCACCCCCCTATCTGGCATCTCCCTCCCACACTGTCTACTGTCTACACCTGGTGGTGATATCTAACGTGGTGGCTTGGCCCATCTCTGGGAATTACTCAGTTTTTCTTGGGACCTCTCGTGTGTACCTCTTTTATTATTAACAGTTTGTTTTCCTCTTGTTAAACTGTCTTTTATCCCAGGGAGTTTCAGCCAAGAACCTAGAAGCATAGAGGGAAAATTATTTCCTCCCCCACCTCTACAGTAATCTACCCATTCTGCTGCACTTGGCTTCCGCAAGACCTTCTGCCTTTCTCTGAACACGCTCACACAGACTCATACACACACTCACATTCACACACACAAGCGCATAATGCTGTTTTAAATAGCGTCCTTAAGATTTTGAGATTGAGTATACAATAAGATATATTATTTCTTGCAAGAGTTCAGTAACTTCTTACTTTTCATAAAAACAGGCATTTGTCAGTAAAGTTCCTCAATACAGTAACCTTCTTATGGTGTGTTCTGGTCATGTGAATTCTCTACTTTTCCAAGAGTGCTTGTTAATGAGATATTTTAAGGAAATTCCAGTTCATCATGTTTAACAAACAGCCTGTCCCACTCCTGTGGAATTGGCTAGTGGTCCATTTCTCTAACTGCTAATGCAGCGTTAATTAGTTACTGAGGGTAGCTGAGTTTGGAGCTATCAGCAGAAATCATGACATTGTTTTAAGATGTCCCTTGGACTTGCAGACAGATACAAACAAAATATCTTTACCTAATTCATGAGACAATTACCCATTTATATAGGGCTCTATGGTGTTAAGGTGCTATTCCGATAAGCCCACTCCCTCTGTTTTTCATTAGCATTATGAAAATAGCTTATTATCTTATGGCATGGGAGCTTCCCCTAAGCGCCTAATAACTCACTGAACAGGTAATCTCATTTTGTGGCTGAGGTTTACATGGGAATACTTGGCAAAGGTTTCATATTAAGTAACACCACACCATTAACATTTATGTAACATTTACGTGGACACGCATCCCCTATACTAAATAACTGAGCTTACTGCCCATTGTATTCCCCACACTGAAATGGAGTTCCACTGTGTCAACCCCATTGCCTTTCGGACCCCTCACCTGGCTGTCAGAATCCATGGGAGAGCCAGGTAAGGTGGACTCCACACAGCCAGAGGCAATGTGGTACAGTTTTCCTATTGCAGATAGAACAGCTCCAACCTCAAAGAGATCTTCAAACCTTTTCCGTTAGCTGAATATCATAAACAGTCAATTTTAAACTTGCAAATATTCACATCCAGCTGATTCCAAATTCTGGGCATTGAAAGTACCCCTGCTGGACATATTGAGAGGTATTCTTTTCACTCATCTATCGGAAATTATGAGTAGTGAGTGTTTCTTCCCGGCCCCAACTCCTGTATCTAAAAAGAATTAAGTACACATCTTCATCTGATTTTCACACTTTGAAGGTAAGTGCACCTATTAGTAAAAATATGGAAATATTAGAAACCATCTTCTGAATGGTGGTTGGAGTATTAACTAAATAAGAACTAGTTCTTTCCTCTCTCCTCCTTTATTTCTGTCCTTTTTCTCTCTTTCCTCCTAAATGGCAGCTCCTGCTATGGGACAAATACTGGGGAAAACAAAACAGCAAGGTCAGAAAGATCCCTGCCCTTCGTGGGGCTCAGAGTGGGGATGTGGATCATGGAGGTGGGTGGTCAGAAGGTGAGGAACCTGGAAAGCTGATGGAGGAACATGTACTGGTAAATAGCAATCCATAGCCCACCAGAAACATGAAAAAAATGAAAGATTAAAATGTCAGGTGTCACTAAAAAGATATGAGCCATCAAGCCATGAAAAGACATGGAGAGGCTTTAAATGCATGATATTAGGTGTAAAAAGCTAATCTGAAAGGGCTATGAACTATAGGATCCCACCTATGTGCCAATCTGGAAAAGACAAACCTACGGAGACAGGAAAATGATGGGTGGTTCCCAGGGGGTGGGGTTGGGGGAGGCATGAATGGGTGGAGCACAGAGGATGTTTAGGGCAGTGAAAGTATGATGATGATCCTGTAATGATGGGTACATGTCATTCGACGTTTGTCCCAACCCACAAAGTGTACAACTCCAAGAGTGACCTGTAGTGTATACTGTGGACCCCGGGTAATTGTGATGTTTATAGGTTCATCAACTAAAACCAATGTCCTACTCAGGTGAGGAATGGTGATAATGGAGAAGGTTATGTGTGTGGGAGGGTCAGTGGTATATGGGTAATCTCTGTACTCTCTCCCGAATTTTGCTATAAACTTCAACCAATTCAAAACAACCACAACAACAACAACATCAACAAGTAATGTCTGATGTGAAGTCATCTCCAGGAGCATTCTTGTTGAGTTCTCGTGTTTGCTTCTTAAAGTGCCAAAGTCTTGGCCATCCTAGAAAAGGCCCCTCAGTACATGTGCCCCCCTGGGATTCTGCCTCTTATGTCCCTTGGCCAGATGGAGAGGGGACTCTGTGAGCCTCTGGTGCCCCAGCATTCATCCTTCCCAGCTATGTTGAGGAACGTGGTAAGAGATGAGGAGTGAGATGGATTTGCAGCCATGGGAGGTCGTCCTTCAGGCTAAGTCTGATACAACAGGGTCTGAGAAGACTTCTCAGATGCCTCCCACAAGTAGGAGCACTGGGCTTCTCTGGTTTTAAGAAAGGGCAGGCTGAGACTGCCATAAACAGAACACTGAGGACGGCCCACAGGTTACTCTAGTGGACAATCTGCAAACCTCATCACCCGAGTGAATAGACAGTGTGACACACTGTCAGAACATCCGGTCTTTGGTTCAGTGGCTAGACTTTAACTCAGAAATGCCTTTGTACAGTGAGACTGTAAACAGTCAGCAAATAGGAATACATGGAAACACCATCAAGTCTCTAAACAACGCGCTTTTTTTCACAGATTCTACTCTGCATGACAAATTTAATTTCCTTCTAGAACTTTCTCACATGGGAAGGTGGGTATTCTTTTCATTTTTTTTAAACTTTAAATGAAGGAGATAGAGTCCAGAGAAGGTAAAGTGATTTTCCTGTAGTCTAACTGGAAAGCACCTAAAAGGTGCTTAATTGGTAGTCTAAGTTTAATATCTAGGTGTGAAAACCTCAAGACTTCCCATTCTCTTTCAAATCACAAATTAGGTTTTCTCAGGTCTTTGCCCAGGTTTGAAAGGAAGCTTAACAAAGGGTCAGTGAACAGTATTCACCTTCCCACCGTGCTCTCTGTAACTCCCAAGGAGACGCCATGCCAATCTGTCTCCCGGATCGTGCAATCCAGACAATCCCAAGGGCAGGCCTCAAAAATAGTAGTTTGGCCTCACTATTTCACATAGTGTCTCTTGTTTCGTCTTCTCTTCAACTCTGTTGAACACACTTTAGCAGTAGAGAAACTGCCTCCAAACTTTACTGCAGAAAGGTCTCTCTGTTCTTTCACTGGTGAGCTGGGTTAGAGTCCCCACAGAAAAATCCACAGGAAAAAGCCACTTTGCTTTTACCTTCCCAACAGCCCCCAAAACATCCACCTCTTGACCTTCTTGCCACGAGTCATACAAAAATTAACCAGTCTCATGGTCTCTGTACCTGAGTCCTCATCCAAGTGTTATGTCATGTTCATGTATCTGCCCCCCCCCCCATTTTATAAGAGTTTGGGAGTATCATCACAATTTCACAGATCTACAACTAAGCAAAGCAGTGGCAAAGCCTCATAAACCCACTATACTTCTCTCTCTCTCTCTTTAGTTTTACCTACAAAAGATTTAATCTCACAAACCCATGACTTCTACAACTAAGGGATCTGAGGGCAACATTTGCCTCTCTTCTAAACTTCAGACTTATAATATTTCTATGTCATATTCTAAAGATTTCATCATAAAACATTTTCTCTAATATTTCAGGTAAAATAGCAACATAGGATGTAATTTGTACAAGGAGTATTTACACTTTTATAAATTAAAGATTTGAAATTATTTTTTACCAATGCATGGTTTTAATATGGAAAGACACCAGCTCTCGTATGCACTTCTAATATGGAAATTAGTTCTCTTTACCTTGCTAGCATTTTTCCACATTGGCTCCTCTACTTAGGGATCAACCAGAGCTGTTTACTTTGCTTTCTTCATACTTTTTGGTGTCACATGTGAGGAGATGGAGATTTTGAGGGTAGAACAGGGGAGAAGGGCTTTTCTGACAGAATGCTCTTCTGCCACACCTTTCTGACTCCTCTCTTTTCCATGTTTGTTCTCTCTCCTTCTTCTTGAATCAGCTTTATGTACTTATGATATTCTATGTTTAATAGAACATAAATAGGAGAGCTATATATTCTAGATCAGCTAGGACAGTCCCATTTATGTTTTGCATACAGTATAACTATTAATAGTTTTCTCTGTCTCTTTTTAAAAAAAAGTCTTAGTTGGGTCTTAAGTTACATGTTTACCTTCACCTTAAAGGTCTTTTGAAGAAGTTAAAGAAAAGAGGGTTCTGTTGGGCAGGCGTGATGGCAGAGTGAAGTACAAAACCTGAGGAAATTTCCTGGGTGGGCTCTATGTGAAAGCCACGTTCCCCTCAATGCTGCCTCTCAATCTGATTTGCACTCAAAATCTTATTTGTCTGAGAAGTTTTTGTCCTTAGTGGTTCCTTAAACGGAAATGTTCTTTCTCCCTATGTATGCATGCATTTCATTTTAGTCATTGCCTAAAACTTAGCCTGTCAGAGAGCCTATTGGAGGCCATCCTAGATTAAATAGACACCCATTCTCATCAATCTCTATTTATGCTGCTTAATGTTTTTAATAAAATCTATTCCTACTAGACATATTATGTGTTTCTATTTCTATTGTCTGTACACCTGCTGTATCTCTGCATTAGAACCGAAACTTAATGAGAGGAGGGAATTGGTCTGTTCTGTCTGTTTCGCTTCCTGCTGTAAGCTCAGTGCCTGTAAGAGGGCTTGGCGCTTTATGAATGCCCAATAAATATTTGTTGAATGGAGATGCTCATTCATCTTGCATAAGAGATGTCAGGTTGTTCTCCCAAATGCATATATTCTGCATCAACCCTCTTCTGCTCAAAGAACATTATCAGTTCTTCATTCGTGCTTTATTAAGACTGAAGAATCTTTACCTGATGTTTCAAATACTGTGAGGAGATGGGAGAGGAAAGGAAGTACTAGTATTTGTAAATGCCACATGAGGTTAGATATAAAAAGTAATTTACATGTGAAGAAGATCAAGTTAAAGGGGATTCTATAACTTAGAAAGACAACAGTGACAACAAAAAATAATGGAAACCTACCTGGTCTTCCTGATAGAAGGCTTTGGAAACCAAGGCCACCATAAAGATGACTTCTATAATGCCTTGCTCAATTTGTAGCATGTTGGGTCCACTACTGACAAAAAAATAAAGGAAATTATTTCAGTAGAACACTGGAAATCACATTGTCCTACAAATAACAGTAACACTGGGCCTCTTTCTCTTTTCTAAAGAAGAATTAGGGATAAAAAAAGAACTATTTTCAAGGTATGTTTCATGAGTCACCATATACTAAAAGAATAGATATCATTTCTGCAACAGAAGAGAACATAAAAAGAACCAAATGTTTTAAATCAGGCAGAGGTGTTTTCTAACAATGTAAGAAAAATCTCTCTAAATACTGGAGTTGCAAAAATGAAACAGAGACTTTTTACACATCTACACATTTCAAAACATCATGAACAGAAAGACTGGGATAGAATGCAGAATGTGGCAAAATACTCAGCTGTAGAACAAATGTAGAAAACAATCTCAATTAAAAAGATAGGGAGAGGGTGCTGAGCTGAGTTGCTTCAGAAATGAGTAGAGTCCATAAGAATAAAGGCAAAAGGAATTATATGTAAGCACTGTACTCTTGCTGACAAAGTTGTTTCCAGTGTGGAACAGGTTAACAATCCTGATACTACTATACATATCTGCTGGAACTGAATAATTAAACATAAACTCTGGTTTACCTTGACCTATATTATCAGGTTTACATATGTATTTATATATGCGTGTGTATGCATGGCTTAGTATACACACATATATTTCCTTGTTTGGTTAGCCGAACGTGTCTGTTAACAACAAGAATGCCCAGTAGCAAGCCGATCTCCATATATAATACCATTCTCAAATACACGGAGCCAGGGCTCCCTGGAGAGATGATTAAATCTAGGTCTGAAGTAAAAAAAAAAAAAATAACATATATATATACACAAGATTATCCTAGTATCCTGTGGTGCCAGAAAGTAAAAGAACAGAACAAGCAAAGCAATACAGAATAAATCAAACAAACCTACACACAAACACATAAACACAATGATATAGGGACAAAGGAGTCAACTTCCAATCAAAGAGCTTCCAGTGCTCAAAGCTGGAACAATATGAGCAGTAAAGTAGTATTGGATGATACACCATTTATAAAATCAATATCCATGATTCCATATAGAAATAGATAAACAGGTAGGTAGATAGGTAGGCTGGTAGGTAGGCAGGCTGGTAGGTGGGCACACAGGTAGGTAGGTAGGCAAGTAGGTAGGCAGGCAGGTGGGTAGGTAGGCAAGTAGGTAGGCAGACAGGTAGGTAGGTGGATAAATTGAAACAGACAAGTCTTCTTGGTTGCAGAATTCAAAAACAATTAATATATCTACTCTGCCCTCAAGGGGATACAGCATAGCCTTGCATTACTGAAGCGTGGGCTGTGTATTGACTTCCTCCTGACGGGGCTGGAATGGGAAGGCAGGAGGAAAGCTATTCCTCAGTGGAATATCCTGACAAATGCTATCTCAACCAGGTGATCAAGTCAGCATCAACAGTGATAAGTCATGTTGGTAATACAGATCCTTGAAATGATAGGATGAAACAGTACTGTACTTCTGGGCTGTTCCTCCTCAAAAAACCCATAATCCCTGTATAATCACGAGGAAACCATCAGACACATCTCAACAGAGTGCATTCTACAAAACACACAACCAGTTGTCCTCACAACTGTCAAGATCATCAAAAACAAGTGAAGTCTGAGGCCATGACACTACCAAGAGGAACCTAAGGAACACGGGAACTAAACATCACATAGTCTCTTGGAACAGATAAAGAGCAACACGTAAAATCAGAGCCTGACTCGGGGATCGAACCCAAGCACCATGAGATCATGACTTGAGCCGAAGCCGGACGTTTAACCGACTGAGCCACCCAGGAGCCCCAGGATTGTCTTATTTGACTAATACCACAGCTGGCAGGGACTGAAACCCACTACTCAGAGATAAGCAGGAACTTCATTGGGTCCGTTAATAAAGAAGGTTGGCGAGGGGACTTTATTGGCAGAAATTTGTGGGTAGGAGAACTTGGGAGCTCAGCTATCAAAACCCTCCCAGGTTCACATGTCAAGGTGTGTGTAACATTAATTTTGGTCTTACAGCGCAGCGTAGTGTGTATGTCTCTGTACCATCTCCACAATTCTTACATAAATTCTAAACAATTCGAAAACTGTTGAAAATTTAAACTTTCATTAGAAAAATAATGAGCTCTAATGGCCGAGGAAAGTCCCAATATTAGAAAAGTTCAGACAGGGAGAATGTCTGGTGTTGATCTATGGTTGAATGAGAACTCGTGAGTGTAACTAAGTGCCTTGGTGCCAGATGAGTAATCTTGTAATATTACAGGGATCCAGAATTCCATCGTTGTTTAGGAGCCCAGGTTCTGGGTCAGCATAGATATATTTAAATACTGCTAGGTCTGGTATAATCTGGGTGCTCTTATCAGTTTCCTTATCTTCCCCCAGCCTCAGTGGCCTCATTCAGTTCAATGGATATCATAACTCAACATACGCAAGGTGCATGGTATTAAAAATATTAAGTAAGATGGTGCTCAGATCACTGTCTCTCTCCCTATCTATCTACGTGTCTTGCTTCTATTCAGGTTGTCTCCCTATTTAAAAATACACATGTCTTTAAAATAACTTTGAAATATCTCAGTCTGGGGTGCCTTGGTGGCTTAGTCGGTTGAGCATTCAATTCTTGATTTTGACTCAGCTCGTGATTCCAGGGTCATGGGATCAAGCTCCAAATTACCCTACACTCTCCCATCCCTATAGGTACTTTCACTAGCATCATTCTCCTAATTTCATCTGCAGTTGTGGGGTCTCAAAACCCACTTCAGATCCCACCTCAATAAAAAATAAGAAATAATTTTGTGTTATTTCCAGCGACAAGAGATCACTCCCTCACCATTCAGCATTATGTTTTCTCAGCTCTTAATGTACCCACCATATTGTGTCTTGCACGATAGTTATACATATGTTTTTATTTCAACTGTTGGAGGACAGACAATAAGGCAGAATCTCTGTGTTTTTTCACCCGATTTTCTTTCATATCACTTGGCAAACTTTGGGCTCTGCCTTCCTAATAGGCATTCAGTAAATATGAATGAGTTAATGAAGGCAGTTTTACTTCAGAGTACTTTGATTTCATATGGTCAATATCTCTGCAAATACCATTTGGATATTTGTGAATTCTTGAGCCGATAGATACTTAAAATGCAATTACTGTCAATTTGGCTCCAAGCCTCATTGCTGCAAGATCAAGACTCACAAGTAACATATGCCTACCAATGATTAGCTGTCAAATTCAAACAAAAATTACGGCAGAGAGCGAGCAAGACAAACCATTTGGAAAATATAATTTTGGCTTTGTAGCTTTTTCTGTTTACTATGTCTTGTTGGGTCGTTGTCAATTGGTGCCAACTATGGGACAGCTCTTGCAGGAATCTACCAAGCAGAAAATCTATATATTTTAATATGTTTCTCCCAGCCCGCGGGTGTCAGTCACTCAGTTACAACAACATTGATTCACAGACCCGTGTGAGTTCCTTTTCTGGCTTTGTCTCAGTGCTCGATTGTGTCACATTCCCTTTGGAAACTCGGTCACTCTGCAAGATCCACATCACTGGCGGTTTTCAGATGCTTTGAAATGTACTGATAATGCATGATGCTATTAATTTCTGAAACAACAGCCCCTCGCACTTGTGAAAATAAAATCATTAGAAACATTAGAAACTATCAACTGAACTCATGAAGAGGGGAGTATGTTTTTTGTATGGATACCATAGGTTTATGGCTATAGAAACATTTTCTGTCACAAACCTACCGCCAGAATGCCAACATCATAGATAATTAATGCAGATGAATTGTTAAATATACATATTTTTTACTGTCATTAACAGATGGCCTTGACTGTCTTCAAGATATGACATTGACAAAACAAAAGAAGAAAGTTACTGAAAACAAATTCATCTCAACAAAAAACCCACAGACTCTAGCATATACCAAATGGATTAAAATATCTTAAATGCCCCCCCTTTGGAACTCTCTAGAAAAATCACTGAGACAGGCCAGCCAACATTTAGCTAATATATTTGACACAACATTTCAAACAAAATAAAATTCACATATACATAATTTATTTATATATGCAAGTAAAATTATTATAGATATAAAAGTTCTATAGATTTGCTCAAAAATACAATAAATTGTATAAGTATCCTTCTGGTAAAATTATATTTGTCCTAAAAGCAATTAATGTAATTCAGCATATTTATAATAAAGAGAAAAGTTATGCAATATATGACTCTATGGTGTCCTCATTTTTGTACTTTTAGATCTGTATTAATGATATTCATTTTTTTAGTGTGTATTTATTTTTGAGAGAGACAGAGAGGGAGAGAGTGGAAGGCACAGAATCCGAAGCAGGTTCTAGGCTCTGAGCTGTTGACACAGAGTCCCATGCAGGGCCCAATGAACTGCTAGATCATAGCCTGAACCAATGTCGGACCCTTAACTGACTAAGCCACCCAGGCACCCCAATGATATTTATTTTTTAAATACACATTAGACTTCCATTATGGTATATTCTGTAATCATCCTTCAACTCTTATTCGTATGCAGAGGCATAGCTCATTTAGAGTTACAGACTTTTCAAAGGTTAGGATCACATGTTGAAAGACCATCCCACCCAGTCTACTCATTTAGTGATGTGGAGATAGACCCTTAGAAACAAAGTGACCCACTCAGGATCAAACTGCACTAGTGATTAAGGGTGCTGGGCCCTCACCGAGAAGAGGACAGAAGTAGTAAGTGTGTCTTAGCAACAAAAATAAGATTGAAAATACGCTCACACCAAAGTCCATACCCTTTCAAATAGAATTCCAAACATTTGGGTCCTTTTGTTTCTGAGCCTAAAGAAGACTGGAGGAAGCAAGTTAGAATTCTGGAGCATGAGAGATGTCGAAGGCAGAGACCATGGAGAGCAATAACAAATGAGGAATGTACACAGGAGACCACACAGCATAAAACATAGACAAAGATGTTTTTAAAAGCCCATTACTCTGGCCTCATACAGCGACGACACAAATCAACCCAGACACCCTCACAGCTCCTGGAGAGAGGTACACATGGGGCTCAGTGCAATAAGGACGGACTTTGGTGTCAGAGATGGAAGGAAAGAGACACCGTGCTTGCACTTACAGAGAATGGAAGGTCTGAACGACAGGCATCAACAGGGCTCCGTCCATAAGAGGTGATGCATGTACACATCCTGATAGGATTCCCTTCAGTTATCCAGAAAATGCGTCTGCATGGATCGTTCCTCATTCCCTGACAATGCTAGTCAGATAATGCAATCATCTGTCACAGGGACACCTTTTGAAGGTTAAGAAACTGAATACGGGAAAATGAGCAAGAAGAAGATAAAAGCAAGACCGAGTATTGCCACACTACTGAACGAGGAAGTTCTGGGTGTATGTGTGCACATGTGTGCATGTGCATGAGACAGAGAGAGAGAGAAGGCACTGCATTTTAATTGCTGATGTATTTCAACCACTGGATGCCCGTACTGGGTTAGCCTGATGGGGAAAGAAGACTAACTCAAGGCTGCAAACAGTACAAGAATGGATCAGGTGGCCAGACAAAGGCAATACACATCCCACGATTTTACTAATTCACCTGCACCTACTTGCCTTATGTAGCTTTGGAAACAGGGAGGAGCCAAAGACCATCAGGACGCTTTGGGGACTAACAGAAGTTCATTTTAAAAAACGAGACTCAGCCAATTTATCTCAGAAACACAAATATTTCCACCTGTTTCTAAAATATTCTTTGTATTTTATCTATTTATTTATTTTTATGCATATAATGATATCCTGTACAAGGTAAGGTAATTTCTTTTAAAATTTATAAAGAGAAAAATTATACCTGTTAAGACCTTTCAAAAACCTGGCATATTGTAAGACACAGATAATCAAAAGTACTAGAGCATACGGAAATACCTGAGCCATAAAGATAAATCAAGAGGAAGACCGAGTTCCACATGTAAATGGCATCATTGCTAATTTCATAAGCGAGTGTTTTAACTGTGTTAAACTTTACTTTTAGTGGGTAATATAATTGTGCAAAGATTTTGTTTGTCCTTTCCTTGTTTAAACAAATTAAATTATAAAAAATCAAAACTATTTCATTCTAGAGATATTCATTTAGCTCTACAGACTCCATGGCGATTGTAAAATATCCACCCTCCCATTCATATATGGATTTGGGCGGGTCCCCAGTCTGTCTGGGGCCAGAGGAAATTTTTTTTTAATGTAACTAGATTATATATGTTCTGGTGTACTTTGCCAGTAGTGTCTCAGAACAGACCAAAGTCCAGAAAAGGTGCCCTTGAAATTCTGAGCCTGACAGTTTGTAAACTCAAGAGACAGGCAGAGTTTTAAGGGTAACTAGTATGAATTTGCTTGACAGCATTCAACTTCAAGAAATGTCTTTTGTTTTAAATTCTTGATTTCTTTAGCACTGCTGTCTGGGTCCTACACTGCAGTTTTTCAGGAGAGATGGGATGTTCAGTCTCAATCATCGTGTGGGTCTTTCCACCATCCTTCAGTTAGATCCTGAGGGGAGCCCAGCGTGTGGGTGGTCCCAGGAGAAAGGGGGCGTGTTCCTTGGTGTTCCTCCACTTTGCCCTTACGATAGAGTCAGGGACATGGGCTTCCGTTTTCACGAGGCTGCCCAGCAAGTGCACTGGGGAACGTCTCTCAGAACATGCCCCACTGGCACCTGACCCCACAATAGCGTCAGAGGGGTGGTGTGGGATAAAATATCTTTGAGGGCTTCCCACCCTCATAGCCAGGTCCCCTTCATGGAGGGCAACTGGATCCCTGATGAGGGTCCAGACTCTTAAAGCTGCTGCACTTAGAGTTGAATGCTCTGCGATCCAAGTCTCAATACTCTTACTATTGCTATCTTTGGTGTTTTGCGTAAGTGAAAGCTGATAGGAAAACAGACCGTGTGCATGGGGTACTGTTCCCACAGAGCCTGCCTCCTGCCATGACTCCTAACCCTCTCCTGGGTGCTGGGTCCCTGACACGGGGTCACCATCCTGGACCCATGTCACTTGCCCTCCTCCCTGACCAAGGACAGCTGCCACCCTCCTCCAGCCTGGGCTGGGACGGGGCCTGGAGCCAGGAGGGAAGGTGACGTGCCCACAGCACCTCTGAATGGGAAGCGTGAGGTGTCTGCCCCGACCCCGGGGTGGAGGAACCATCTGGAACACCCAGATCCAATGCCCACCTTCTCCCAGCACAGACGGGGCCCTCTTTTGGTGGCCACCCGTCTGGGGCAGGCTGGGGCGACCGTCCTGAAGGATGGCTCACTGACCTTCACTTACCCTTCGCTTCCAGGGCTCAGCTTTATGCTGACACCCCCTCCCTCATTCTTCCTCTGTTGTTCTTTCATAAACATCATTATTTTCTATTTACATGTTTAATACATTTAATACAACATACATTTCTGTGAATACATGTATAATTGCTGAATTAATGCATTTAATGGAGAAAATCTAGCACATTAGTGCCTACTATGTGTCAGGGAGCAGGCACGGGGTGCAGTGGTTACTTCATGTGGCCCCTGCATGCAAGGGTTCACAGAGGGGAGAGGAGACAGCAAAACAGTCAATAAATCACAGCAACCTGACAGGCACTTTAACAAGGCCCACGAGTTGAGTTGAGTTGAGTTGAGTTGAGTTGAGTTGAGTTGAGTTGAGTTTAGTTTGTTGTTTAGAGAGAGAGAGTGCGTGTTATTTGGGGAGATGGGCAGAGTGAGAGAGAGAGAGAGAGAGAGAGAGAGAGAATCTTAAGCAGGCTCCATGTTCAGCACAGAGCCCAACGTAGGGCTCGATCCCAGGACCCTGGAATCATGACCTGAGCCAAAATCAAGAGTCTGCCTCTCAACTGACTGAGCCGCCCAGGCGCCCCTAGTCTGTGAATTTTTTAATCTCCAGAATCCACACGGTCTGGAGTTTGCCAGTAGAAGAGGGAAGACTGCCCAGTCCAGGAGAACCATGTGTCCAGCGTAGAAACATGAAAACACAGTAGGTCTCTTCAGAAGCAAGTTTTCTTTAGCCTCAAATCGTGTTTTCTTCGAATAGTATTTAGTAATGACCGTGAGCCCTTGGTCCTTACGCTCTTCAGACTTCGCTCCTGTTGTCTGCTGTTCATTGCTGTTCTGGTGTATGCTATCTACATACCTATCGTGATTCCCTGACTTTCATGGTCTCTGACATTTATGGATAGTGGATAAAATTTTGGCAAGACGTGTTAAGTAATCTTTCAGCGGTAGTGATGACAAAGGTCCCCTTCTGGAAATTTCTACTGTGTCTCTGTCCAGTCCATACATAGTCCTTTCCCTGCTCCTGAGGTTAGCGCTATCTTTACTGTTATCACCATTGATTAGTTCTGCCTGTTCTCAGATTTCCTGTGAATGGAATCGATCAGTATTCATTTGTTTTCGTATGTTTCTTTTGCTCATCCTATTTTCATTTCTAGCTATCCATACTGTTCTGCATAGCTGTAGTTTGGTCTTTTTTTAATTGATTTGCAGTGTTTAATTTACAAACACACCACAACTTATTTATCTATTCTCCTGACAGGGGACACTTTTGCGTTATTTCTATGTGGGGGCTATAAACAAAAACTGCTAACAGCATTCTTACATTAGTCTTTTGGGGATGTATAAACTCGTGTCTCTTAGGTAGATCAGAGGATGAAATCACTGAGCCAGAGACAATCTCACTGGCTCTAAAGGTTTTGGTCTCAGGAAACCTTTACATTCTTATAAATTACTGAGCCCCCCAAATATTTAGCTTATGTGCCTTATACTTAACCAATATTTAGTGTATCAAAACTTAAAAAGATTCCAATTTCTTTGTGTGTGTGTGTATACACTCAAAGGTGGTGTTGTGGTTTCATATTATAGTTTCTATTTGTAGTTTTCTGAGGGACCTCCATAAGTGGTTCTACCGTTTTACGTTCTACCATTTTGCACCATGCAAGAGTTCCAATATCTCCCCAGACTCACCAACACTTAGTATTTTCTGTTGTTTCTTGTTGTTGTCATTTTTTGGTTTTCTGTTTTGTTTTGTTCTGATAGTAACCATCCTAACAGAAGTGAGGTGATATCTTACTGTGGTTTTGGTTTATGTCCCTGGTGTTGAATGAAGCCCTGAACCTTTTCATATACTCGTTGGACGTTTGTATATCTTCTTTGGAGAAGTGTCTATTCGAGATATTTACCCGTGTTTTAATCAGGTTACTTGTATTTTGGGCATTGAGTTGCATGAGCTCCTGATATGTTTTGGATGTGAACCTCTTCACAGAGATTATAAATATGTTCTCTTAGTCCATGGATTTTTTCACTGTGTTGTTTCTTTTGCCATCCATAAGCTTCGTCTGAAGTAGTCCCTCTTGACTGCCATTTTTGTTGCCTGTCCTTTTGATATTGTATGCTTAAAAATGTGTCACGAGGCTAGATCTTATGGTAAGTGCTCTTTACCACAGGAAAAATCTTTTTCTTCTATTAATATGTTAAGGATTTAGTGTTGCTATTTTTAAATAAATATACATATTCAAACAATATACACAGAAGAATGTCAAATAGTCAATAGTTTAAGTTATATAGTATCATTAGTGTTATATAGTATCATTATATGTTACAGTTACATTTTATACATTATACATAACATGTTATCTAGTACCATATTACCATGATATCCGTGGTTTAAGACAAGAGCATTAATGTAAATATTTACACAATGTTCTTTATGGTATATGTTATTATGCAGAACAGGAGTTAAGCAGGAAATAGGAATACCAGTGAGTATGTGGGAAAAATGGAAAGGCATGCTTTATTCTCAGAGTTTTCTAATATGGATGGATTCAAGTAATCTCATAATTAAAACAATCACAGTGTAAGCTGGTTGGAAAGTATAAGAGCTTCTAAGAAATTCATTAAACCTATCTCCTATTATTAATTGGAATTTATTGCGTTGGAAATAAAGAATGTGGTAAATGCACAGCAGGTGCTTAGGTGGTTTTACTGCTCTATCAGCCTTCTTTTTTCCTTTGTGTTACAGACACAGGTCAGAGGTGACAGTTTTAGAGGGTAGTAGTTTCTGTTTTTGATCTCTTCTGCTGAGTTTGATGGTTGACTGACCTTGGTCATAAGGGCTAAGTTCCTATGGTATATCTATGAGACTAAAAAAATAAGACAAACACTAACAGTAATAAGCAGTATAAATCATAGTCTGCTGATGAGCAAATTACAGATTAAGTAGAATCGTAACACTTGTGTTTATTGTAGCAATTTTATTTCATCAAGTGCTTGGCTTGGTCCAGTTTCCTTAATCTAATTTTTATAGTGTTCTTGTCTTCGTCTTCAAAGCTCAGAGACCTGCATGATGAAAACTACAGAGGACAAAGAGACAAGGAGCTGTTTCCTATAAATTCCATAGCTATCTGCATATTATTTTGTTTGATTTCTGGGCTACATTGTTATTTCTCTGGTTGTTTTCCTAAACATGAGTATTAATACAAAACTGAATGAAAGTTATATTTACTAAGATGCTTTATAATAAATAGCAACTTCCCCAATTCTATGCCTTTTTAAATCCTAAATTCTTTTTCATGAAAATAACAATTTAAATTGCACATTAAAGGCACATTAATAAAAGGTTTGACATTTAAGCCTTGTGCAGCTGGGGAAAACACGCTTTCACCATAGACCCTGTGATAAAGATAGCCTGCCTTATTAAAAATTCTCAGTGAGAACAATTGTAATCCATAACAGAAAGAAGAAAATTATTAAAATCATAGGAACTCTAAGCTGAAAGGAACCGTCAAGATTTGGCAGAATGTAACTTACCTTTAAAGGAAATGTTTTAAATGCGTAAATATCTAGGAATGTGGAATCACTTCTGTGAAATTCCTGTGTCTCTGGATGAATTTGGGGCAAGCCTTATAACATTCCTGGTATTAAAAAGCAAAAACAAAGCAAAAAACACACAACAACAAACAAACAAACCAGTTCTCTGGTTAGTTACATTTATCAGTCTCTTTTTATGATAAAATAATGAATTCAAACAGTCCAGGGTAATGAAAACTGTAAAGCAGTTTACACCTTCTTCGTTTGGCACGCTCGGGCTACACGGACAAGTCACCTAGCACCTGAGTGTCTCCTCTTCCTCAAGCGCTGAGCACAAACCCCACCAGGCTGATGGCTGTGACTGCTGTCCCTTTGAGGTCACAGCCAGGCCAACCGGAGTGACCCAGCAGCACATTCCCCAGAGCCAGGGGCTGCTCACTCCAACAGGGCGTTTTCATCCGTGCTTCAGAGAAACCCCAATCTCGTGCGAGCCGGGGATCCCTGCTGAAGGTCGTCTGGAGATGCAGACCTCCTCTCCTCCAGCCAGAAGTCTATAGCTCAGCCTCTGGGAATCAGGCGGCCCTTCAGGTGCATCTCGAGGCTGCCCACTCAGACAAGGTCCCACTCTTGTTCTGTGAGAAATATGTCCACAGTCTTCCTCCAAGCAAACACCGGATGTGCAATCTCAGGACATTAGCGAGCCCTTTCTCCTCCAGGCTCAGGGAACCTAATGAATCATTCGCTCAGCACCTCATGACCCCGGTCTACAGAGGAGACATGTGAACGCTCCTTTCTCTCATCTGATTTAGGTAGAGGGAGAAACACCGTTGTCCCTTTCAACTTGGGTGGGGAGATGAAGCGTAGGACTTTCCATGGAATCGGTAGTGAGCCGTGCTTCAGTCCCACTGCTACCAGAGGAGGAGCCCTGGATGAGGCACAATAATGCTTCCCCAGAAAGACGCTCGGAATCCCCGAAGACTATGAGTATGTTACGCGACGTTGCAAAAGGGACTTTGCAGATGGGATTAATTTAAGATCTTGACATGGCAAGAGTATTCTGGATTTTCCAATAATCATAAGGGTCCTTATGCAGGAAAGAGTAAGTCTGGAGGGTCAGAGGAGGGTATGTGATATGAGAGGCAGAGTCTGAGAAAAGAAACAGAGAGAGAGCAAGGGGGGCGGGGGGAAGAGAGAGGTTTGAGAAGGTTACAGAGCTGGCTTGAAGATGAAGAAAGGGGCAGGGCCAAGGAATTTATACGCCCTCTAACAGATGAGAAAGGCAAAGAGACAGATTCCCTCCTAAAGCCTCCAAAGGTATCACACACCTAAGAGCTTATTTTAATATTCCAATCTCTAGAACTGCAAGAGAATATACTTGTTATTTTCAGCCACTAATTTGTGATTCAGTTGATTCTTAAACAATGTAGTGGTAATGGGTGCAGACACTCCATATAGCTGAAAATCCACATGTAACTCTTGACTCCTGCCAAATTTAACTACTAATCACCTACAGAACACTTACCAATAATATGGTCAATTGACACACGTTTTGTATGCTGTACATATTATATTGTGTATTCTTACAATAAAGAAAGCTAGAGAAAAGAAAATGTTATTAAGAAAATCTTAATCTTAAAATGCTTAAGAGGGGCACCTGGATTGTGCAGTCAGTCAAGCATCCGACTTTAGCTCAGGTCATGATCTCAGGGTTTTTGAGTTTGAGGCTCACGTTGGGCTCTGTGCTGACATCTCAGAGCCTGGAGCTGCTTCAGATTCCGTGTCTCCCTCTCTCTCTCTGTCCCTCCCTTGCTCACGTTCTGCCTCTCTCCTTCTCTCTATCAAAGAGAAATAAATTTTTTTAAAAATTTAAAGAAAATCTTAAGAGAAGATACGTTTGCAGGGCTGTACTGTAAAAAATCCACGTATAAGTGGACCCACGCTGTTCAATCCTGTGTTGGTCAAGGGTCAAATGTAATTCGTTATACCAGCAATAGGAAACTAATTCAGGCACATAATCTTTCACTCTAAGCCAATGAAGAGGATGCTTCAAAGATCCATTCAGATAGCTAAACCCTGGTCTAGTGGAACTTGAACACATAGATACTGGTAATCCTGTCACACATTAATAGTCTCAATGCAAACAGGCTGTGGCTGGGGAAAGTACCTGAAGCAAAGTTAAGAATACGACATTGGGCATGAGCTGACCATCCAAGAATATACAGATATTTTCTCTTTTTTTAATGTTTATTTCTGAGAGAGGCAGAGCATGAGGGTGGTGGGGCAGAGAGAGAGAGAGAGAGAGAGAGAGAGAGAGAGAGAGAGAATCCCAAGCAGGCTCTGCTATGTCAGTGCAGAGCCCAACAAGGGGCTTGAACCCATGAACTGTGAGATCATGTCCTGAGCCAAAACGAACAGTTGAACATTCAACTGACTGTGCCACCCAGGTGCCCCATACAGATAATTTCCATAAGCCATATGTGGAAACCTTTAGAAGGACATTTGCCACAACTCATTTGAAAAGTACCCACAGGGACACCCGGGTGGCTCAGTTGGTTAAGGGTCCAACTTCAGTTTAGGTCACTATCTCAAGGTTCATGGATTCAAGCCCTGCGTCTGGCTCTGTGCTGACAGCTCAGAGCCTGGAGCCTGCTTCAGATTCTATGTCTCCCTCTCTCTCTGATCCATCTCCTGGTCATGTGCTCACTCGCTCTCTCTCTCTCCCTCTCTCTTTCTCTCTCTCTCTCTCAAAAATAAACATTAAAAAATTTAAAAGAAAAGTACCTACGTAAAAGGGCTTCCTACCAAAAAAAGAGCTTCTTAGGTGCAGAGGCTGGTGGATGTTAAGGTGTTGGGTGAATAAGGTGCCTCCTCTGCTGAATAATTCATTTGGAAGCTCCAGCGAGGGCAAGGAAAGGGAATATCTGAGCCTTCCACATAGTTGTCCATGTGGAAAAGAGTTAGCTTGCAATACTCACCCCCCCATACACACATTCTGCAAAATTAAACCTCTACCAGAAATATAAGGACTTTTCTTCATGCTACTTTTCCTTTTTCTCTGTCTGTCCAACCAGGGGGGGCTAGTGCCCAGCCAACAGGAGCTAATGAGTAGAAGATGAAACAAAGCATAAAATAGGAAGAAAAACAAAAGAAAAGACAAGGCTACTTTTCATTGTGAGTTTCCTATTTTGAACCAGGTCTGGGTTATGAAATGGTAGAAGCTTGAATTGGAAGAGAATGATTTTGATATTAGACAGGACTGGATTATTTTATTTTCTGGAAGCAACTAATACACTGAATAGTGTACACTGAAATCCCATAAGTTCCATCCAGCTCTGGAGAAGGACTCCTCGGAGACGGTTTGTGAAGATGATCATGAGAAATGGTCCAGTTTCCTTATGTTAGGGACATCCTGACTTCATCTTGTTGAATACACTCAATACGTAACCCAGAAGGTTTTTTCTTTTCTTAGTGTAAAAAAAATGGCACAAGTACTGAGTGAAGGATACCATTATTTTTTACTTCGAAGCATGGAGACAAAATTTCAGTTGTCCAGAGAGGCTGGCATAATCGTGTGCTCTCCAAGACAGCACTAATTTAATAAGGTCATTTAGAGAAAGGAGGTACTGTATCATGTAAGAGGCTAAGCGGTAGGTAGAGCCGCCTCCTTTTGCCCAGCAGAGTCATGGACTCGGGAACTCAAGAGCCCAGTTAGATAAGACAGAGGCCGGGACAGTCACATGCTGCTTTGTCAGTCCCCGAGCTGCACGTACGCACGCCTGCTGGGTGTCCGCACAGGAAAACAGGTGTCACCCTACTCAAACCTCTGCACTGCTCTGATACATCCATTCGACGCCAATAGCCCAATTCTAATATTTCTTTGCTTTTGTTGCCAAAAAGATGTAGAGATTTTTCCTCTTTTTTCTACAGTAATAAAAAGTCCCCTGATTCCATGACTGGGGCAACTAGATTTTCCACTTGTGTTCCACGTTCCAGCACGCATGCAGGGTTATTTTGCTGGGGTTTTATTTTGTCAAAGAAGCGGCTTTTCAGTTTTCAGAATTTCAGATCAACTCCTTAAGTCAGCCTCAGAACATAAAATAGATTTAAAACAAGATATTCCAATTGGCTGCAGGGTTTGGCGGGAACCACTCAGTGCCCGGGGACACCCTCTTAAACTCCCCTCTGAATCGACAGAGATGAACCAAAAGGTTATACAATAGAAGAAAGAACCTGAGATCAGGGGCTCTTTCCTCTAGTGTAGATCTTTTTCTAACGCAGTAAGTGACTCTCACCCTTCATCTCTTGGGGCTTTCTTCTCCTGTCTGCCAAAACGGAGGGTTGTACTCGGTGACCTCCTTTCTAATCTAATTACATACATCTAATACTTTATGATTATCCATGACCTGTGACTAATTTAGCAAGCCCATTCCACATAAACGCTCCCAAAGGAAACTGTCAATTTGACATACACACATTTTCCCGAGGATGGCCACCTCCATAAGAATGAAGGTAAATGGTGAACCATAAAAAGGAAGTTATTTCAGGTATCAAAATACAAGCCAATATACTTTTAAATCAGCATGACTGATTTTGGTAACTCGATCAGTCAACCAACCTTGGAAGAAAGGTAAGGGGATGGGATGGGGGTCACGTCCAGGCTCCATAACACACAAGCCCCACCCACGCGAGCCACGTTGTGGGTGAAGCACACGGTAGTTGTCTGCAAAGAGAAGGAGACCTGGATGTGCGTTACCATTCATTTATTTTTGTCGCAGTCACCTGCTTCGGAAGTCAGAAGGGTTTTATTATCCAACAACAAGTGCGGTAGCAAGAGTATAAGCGGATAGTCTTTTCTTAGTTTCCCTCAAGTTGGCCTGGAAAGCGGTTTCCACCATGGCCATCAGCAGTGCCAAGGTGGGATGCAGACAATTACAAGACGCCCAAATAACAGTAGCTATAGTGGTAGAGAAAATGGAAGGAGTTACAGTTACTCTGAATTTTTAGCCTGGAGAACCATATTGAAGCCCACATAGCTGCCTTTGATTCATGAATATCTGCTTTGTATTGGATGGATTACCTGAGTTCTGTTTTATGGTGAAGGAAGAGATTCAAACCAACGAGCTGACCTGGGGAGATGGAGAATCCATGTAACAGAAGATGTTCAACTGGATCTTGCCTATTTGTAGCAGATGCTACAAGAATGCTTGAAATATTGGGTGTGGAATTTAGACAAGACAACATTCAGGCTTGTTTCTGTTTCACTGAGCCAGGGAAAACAATTACCTAACTATCATCTAGGATTAAGTTCAGCTGCATATAAGAGAAAATCCATAACACATGCAACAGAAATATAATATCAATTTTCTGCTTGTCCATATAAATGTATGGAGAGTGTGCTAAGTCACTGAGCGCCTCTGGCTTCCAGCTCACCCCCTCCCATCCCTATGACTCGATCTCAGTTAAGGAGGGCTTCTCACTTGCCAGGAATCCTGGGCTCCTAGTCTATACATATTCCAGATAGTCCAACAGAGAAACCATGAGAAAGGAGCTACGTGGGTGGGTGAGCTGTCTCTTAAAGAGAATTTTTGAAAGTTTTTATTAGATACTTACAGGGAGATCTCCTTGTCTCTAAGGTACCACATCGCCATCTAACTACAAGGGGGGAATAGAAAATGTGGAGTTTATTCTGTGCAGCCAGGCACCAGACTAAAATGGTGAGGAGGAGACAGAAGTGGAAGTTAATATTAATACGGGCAACAGTGGTCTCTGGGACGCCATGGAAGGAGAGCTGATGTGCTAGATAAATCTCTTGATATGTGACTGAGGCAAACTTTCTCCATAAGGAAAACCAGGAAAGACAGCAATCCACTGTTCAATGGGCAACAAGGCCTGGAAACACCACAGGAGCTCAGAAAAACACAGACATCATGAGTCAACAGTTCACCCGAGACCTGATAGATGAGAGGGCAGAGGGTTTAAATGAAAGGTCACAAAAAATCCCACTCAGGTATAAGAAGGCAGTTTTACGTGAGCAAAACAATGAACATTCCACAAAGCCAATCGGCCACTTTAAAAACATATATATTAATGCACATTCAAGAAGCAATTAGATGCTCTCGTGGGAAAGTCAGGGTGCCAAAATGGCACTTGCTGAGCCAAATAGTTTATAGTTTTCTACCTGTGCATTAGGCATAGAAATGCCCATTACCGATTATTTTTTACAAAAGAAACTCCGGAATGAATAATTTACCAACTACGGGGAGAGAAATAGAACTTCACTGATGACTGGGTTGAGCCAAACTATTAAACAGTTCGTGATGGACAGCTATCCCTCCTCCATCTATAATAACCCGCCTGTGATTGTGGTGTCTATACAGTGTATGGAGCCTCCTTTTCCAGTCAGAAGGGAGCAGGGGATGCTGCAAAATGCATAATGCAGGGATCACCAGCAAATGGGGAGAGCCATGACTGAGGGAAAAGTGTAACGTTTCAAGTGACCTGTAACTGGTCAACACTCAAAACTCCAAAAGAGATGAAGTTTCGTTCAAATTTGTGTGCCGAGTCTGGGCTTGATTTTTGAACACTGTGACCACTTAAATGTCACTTGTAAGGATCCGCATTTAATGAGCTTGGACTCAAACCAAGGGTTTCTCAGTGAAAGTCCATTTTTCTGTGAGGACATTCTCACAAGATATACTGCAGTAATACCTTGCATAACACATTTAAGAAATACAGTAGGGGTGATAAAAAAAAAAAGTACATGGTGTCAGGTACAGACACGCTTTAGGGAATATGTTGAGCTGGAAACTTTCAGAGAAGCTGCTGGCTCTGTTTCTGGCATATGGAAGGCTCCGTTTGGGATTGTAAGAACACCAGAGCCAGAAAAATCCCCATGAGTTACTTTTTACAACACACTGGGACATCAAAGCATTGTTACAGCATTATCAATAAAAAGACTCAGAAATTGTGGATAAATGACTTGTTCCCACATAAGAGGAAGCACAGAGACCAAACAATATCCAGGCAACACTCAGGCTTCCATCAGCCCAGAGAGCGGGGCCCTCTTTGTTAGAAGTGCCTCAGCTGGAGGCCGGTTCTCACGTAACTAAAATGGTATCTGAAAGCTAAAAGGGGACACTCTCTTCTGGATGGTCATTGTCACCGTTAAAGAGAAAATAAACTGGCTACAGCTAAATTAAACAGAAAAGACAAATTCTGTAAGGGGACTAAGCATTTGTCAGGAAGGCTGCAGAACAGAGGTCGGGCCAGGCCAATGGAAGCAAACACAGCAGTACCTGGCTCCAGAAGGTTCTCTTGTGTGCCACTCCCCTGGAATGATGCAATGCTGGTGGCACCCCCAGACCTAGCGTCCCTAGAGCTTCTTGCCTGCCTCTGTCAGAATCAGTGCTTATTTCAGTGAGCGACAGCCACTACTTCTGTTCTAGAAGTGACCTGATATCACCAGCATGCCAGCAGAATGCTGGATTTCTGAGGTAAGACATCACAATGGTCCTTAGACATTGGGTTCTGCCCCCTGACTGCAGGCAGACCAGGCATGGAAATCTGGTTACTGACCTCAGGACAAGCCTCCAGCCCTGTCACAAGGTTGCTTTGCTCGTGAGCCCACTCAGCAATGCTGGAGTGTCTGGCAGAGCTAGTGGGCTCTATCAGACTCTGGTGTCCCATCTTCTGTAGGAACGTTCTTTGGGGGCACCCTATTCATGATTGCTCATGTGGGACAAAATATTCTCTCCTTCTGGTAGGGTGACCAACTGTCCAAACGTGCCTAGCACTGAAAGGTTTCCCAAGAAGCGGGAAAGTTCTAAGAAAATGGAGGCAGCTTGTCAGCCTACTTTCTGGGCTCATGCTGATTGGCCAGTCACATACTTCTGTCCAACCCTGTTAACAATCTTGTGATCTTGCCTCTTCCAAGGCTTTGGGTGTGGGGCTATCTGTTGGTGTAGATGTGCCCCTCTGGGTCTTTCGTGAGGCTGTTCAATGATGAGCAGAGCTCAGAGTTCTGCCAGGGAGGGCCGTTCCCTCCTACTGAAGATTTCAAGGTTACACTTGAGCAGAATGATTACAAATGACCCTCCACTTTGGGGACATGTCAGCAGAACATGCCACATTACTGGAAACCAGAATTCTTTTGTTTTCCTCTGCACTGCACTGGGAAACTTGGGACTCCAAATGAAGCCATCAGGGTGGGTTACAGGAGGCCAGCAGAGGTGGAGACAGGTGGGATGGGGGTGCATGAGACCTGCTCCTGACAGTCAACACAGCCCCCCCTTCCGTGTGCTGTGGCCCCACACATCAGGCATGAGCCCCAGGTCGCAACGCTCGGTTTACAGAGGAGAACAGCATGTCCCTGCAGGTTTGTGGGCCCGGCCACTGGCTCCAATCTGGGCATTTTCAGAGCAAGGAGCTGCTCCTGGCTGCTGAGGGCTCCAAACTGTCTCTGATATTACACTAATCTCCTCAGTATTGTTGGTAAAATCGTGTTTGTGGGTAAGACTGACATAAGTCAAGGGAGGGCTGACTTCAGAGAACACAACTCTCCTTCCCCAGAACTCACTCCCAAGAGAAACAAGGAAACAATCAAGCAAACAAACAGACCTACAGAGGCAGAGGTTTCTGCTCCATCCTGCTCCTCTTGCTAACCTTGAACACGGGTGCGCGCGCACACGTTAATGGGGACCCTTTGCAGCACAGCACAACTGGCCCGTGGCGTCGTTTCTCGCCGGAGGAGTGAAGATCACATCTTAGGCCTGGTTCGTACACTGTGAAATTTTAAATCACAGACATTTCTCTGCTCTCTAAGCCAACCTGGGAATCAACGGACACCTCCCAGGGGGTCCCTGTGCACATCAGTGGTCAATCTGGAGTCCTCCTGGAGGCCATTAAGTGGCCTATGGGAAACTGTTTTTTATCTTTACAAAATTAACTGGTGCTTCCTGTTGACTAAAAATAAACAGTTAAATCAGATATGTGAGCAAAGTCACCTTCTCTCCTAGGAGACATATAAAAAGAAAGAGAAAGAACAAAGAAAGGTGCATCCAAATTGGCCAGGATAAATTCCTCATCCCAATATCTCCATAGATTTTATTTCTTTCAAAACTATGGTAAGGGAAATAGTAGTCTTCCCTGAAAATCATTATAAGAAAATATGAAAATATGACCATAGTATGTTTTTGGCATTTTTGTAGAAAAATATTTATTGGCATTTTAACTCAGTGAAAACCTCAAGATTTATTTTCCACTTGAGAAAAGTTTGACCCTAATAACACCCCATCACAATGCCCCCTTCGGGCACAGCTAGATATTTATCTCCCCACAAGCCAATAACAATTTTTCTCTCGAGCGTGTGAAACAGGCTTTCTGGTCTCTAATTTCTGGATTAATGCTGTATTTTCTTTTTTTAAATGATATTTCTAATTCCTGAAATTTATTCATCTAAAAGCTGCTTGGATTTGCTTTCATCTGACTTGTAAAAGGTTTTCATTCTAATCACTGTTAATATGCTCAATTAATTAAATTCATTTGCGCCTTTCAAAATGAGAGACCTCATTTCTAAATATTCAGAAATAACTAATTTTCATAATAGCTCATGGAAAGTTTGAAGAAACTCTTTAATAATAAATTAGTACAATTTGTGTCACATTGGAATACATCATGGCATCTTTAAACCAAGACAGAATTCAATCAAGGAAAATGATTTTGTGACAAATCAAAGCCTCTACACTTAGCTAAGAGGGCTTCATCAATAATCTTTACTGCCTTTTTATTGTGAGCATTGCATCATATATAAAGAGGACAGATACTAAAGTTTAATGCTTGTGTTTTTCTGATTCTACAGAAAAAGGATATATTCAGAAATATACCACTCTATAAAGATAAGGCCCAAAGTAAAACTCAATTTTTAACATTTTGCCTAAAATATAGCTTCCAGATCGGCTCAAATATCACTTTCATGCATTCTCCTTAAAGACTGTCACCCCTACCATATGCTCCGATGTTCGTGAATCACCCTCTAGTCTGCAACACAGGATACCAACTCTATTATACACTCCAGGCCTCATTGGAGAACAGTAGATATGTACTGCTGCCTAAATCCAAGGTCAAGTCCATCTGAGAAAAGTGATATTTATGCAATCCACCCATTCCTCCAGATAACTAGAGTCCAAGCCCAGTGTCAGCAATGAGAAAATGTTCTCTCTTTAGGGTGTGATGGGGGCAGCTGTCACTAGGCACCTGCAGGCACTTGAAACACAGTTGGGGGGAGAAGGCCTGGGTGGCTCAGTCGGTTGAGCATCTGGATTCAGCTCAAGTCATGATCTCACAGTTCGTGGGTTTGAGCCCCGCAACACGCTCTGTACTGACAGCTAGCTCAGAGCCTGGAGCCTGTCTTCAGATTCTGTGTCTCCCTGTCTCTCTGACCCTCCCCTGCTTGTACTGTCTCTCTCTGTCTCTCAAAAATAAATAAAACACATTAAAATAAAGAAATAATGGGTGTTAGGGGAGAACTATGCGTTTAATTTCAGTGAATTATCAGTTATCTGACACTTAAATACCCACACATGGCTGGAGGGGTAGACCCTGCATGGTCTAGGCTTTGACCTCACATGCTTTGGGGACATCAGACTACTTTGTCTTCGTACACGCTTGTGCATACATATGTTCCACATCATGCTATTTTCACAGAGCTGGGTGACACTTAGGAAACCATTCATATGAAACTTGCTGTCGCATTTATTATTGGATATTGTTGAAATACCAGTTCCCTATAATAAAAGTCATCAATATTTTTGTGTTGTTCTTTTATAACCTGGAAAATAATTTTGGAAACTGACCTATCCATTCAGACTTTTTAATCTGAATCTAAAATGCTTATAATAAATTAAAGTAATTACAAATGGTATACTTTCTGATGTTGCAAATATCAACACCGAAAAATAAAGCTGTTATATCATTTTTTTAACTATCCAGTGACATCCCAACACCACCTCACTATGAAACTCACCACTTTCCATTTAAAAATAGGAGTAAGTTCTTCCTTCCGAGAAAGAAACTATAATTGCTACTCTGTCTTCAGTGAACTTGAAGGTCTCTTCCATTTATTCTACAGAATTTGGTTCTAATGTGACATATTTCTACTCTTCAAGACCTTCACTGATCACCTTATCATATGCTTCTGAAAACTGCTTTTATATTTCAGGAGTTCATAAGGCTTCTTTTAAATTTTTTTAAAAGAATGTTTATTTTTGAGAGAGAGCGCGCGTACATGCTTATGTGTGCAGGAGTTGGGGAGGAGCAGAGAGAGAGGAAGACAGAATCAGAAGTAGGCTTCAGGCACCCACATATCAGCGCAGAGCCTGAAGCGGAGCTTGAACTCATGAACCACAAGATCAAGACCTGAGCTGAAGTTGGATGCTTAAAGAGCTGAGCCACGCAGACACCCCAGGAGTTAGAAGACTTCAAAATTCAACAACAGCAGCAGTTCTGACTTAAATTATACCTGCTCTGTCAGCCACATTGGGCTGGACAAAGAGAACCCATGAAATAGCAGGTGCCCTTGAGTTGCTCTTCACACTCTTGCTTGGAGTCCTTCACGATGCGTCTGCGCCGCCGAGGGTTGTTGCAGGGCTGAAGACCCTACTCAGGGTCATTTATGAAAGGCTTCCATGTAGGAATTCTGTCTTGAACACTGGCGGCAGGTGGAGCCACGTTCTCTTGAGGAGCTCAGAGCATGACTTTCCTACAACAGAGCCGGTCCCTCTCACGGCTTGGTTGCTAGGAGCTCAGAGCCCAGTGAAGGCCATCGTTGACCCATTTCGTTCTTCACTTCTCTCTTGCTTTCTTGCTTTCACTCTCTGACTCATCTGAATCTTTTCCCAGTTCTTATACCTAGTTATCAACTTCTTATTAACTGGGAAAATATAAGGAAAATACTACAAATGGCCCCATCCTGCTGAGTTAAGTAAATTCTTGATTTTTCGTGCCAGACCAATCATGGTGAAGGCATTGGGGAAGAGTAGGTTGAGGTCAGCCTTTTCGCTACCTTCCCTGGAATGTCACACTAGTCCCTTAGTCCACCTACAGGGGATACTGCTGAATGCCTGATGCTTGATCCATGGATGGTGATTCTGCTTCTTTCTGTGTCATACCGATGATTAATTTGCAAAAAGAATACACTTAGATGAGTTAGCATTGGCCATGTTTCCTTTTTTATTCCTTTAAAAAATTTTTTTTAACATTTGTCACTTTTGAGAGGCAGAAAGACAGAGCACAAGTGGGGGAAGGGCAGAGAGAGAGGGAGACACAGAATCAGAAGCAGGCTCCAGGCTCTGAGCTGTCAGCACAGAGCCCGACGTGGGGCTCAAACTTAGAAACCATGAGATCATGACCTGAGCCAAAGTCAGACGCTCAACTGACTGAGCCATCCCGGTGCCCCATTCCTGTTTTAAACATATGTATTAATGACAATCACTTCAAAACGCTTTCAGATTGTTAAAGGTAGAAACATAAACTCACCACCTGTTTAGGGTTCTTATCTTAGCCGTAACCCCCAAATGTCTATATGGTAATTACAGTAAAATATTGATCACCTGTGGCCATAACAGTGAGCTGAACAATCTGAAAGGCTGAAACCATCAAAGCCCTCATATGATTGCTGTCCTGCTCATTGTTAACAAAGCACTTGAAAGCAAAGAAAAAACAAACCAGTGAAACAGAAAAATATAAGAATCGATATCGCGTTCCAATGCAAAAATGGTTTCTGAGGTGTAATCTACCACTGTGATAATGAACTAGATGATACATGTCAACTTTCCATAAGAGGATGCAATTAGGAGACAGTTCATTACTACCAAGAGCAAGCAGTCTTTTCTGTTCATTCAGAGAAGGAGACACGAGCTCATGGCATAGCAAAGCCCACTTAACCACCTCTCATTTTTTATTGATTTTCCTACTTTCAGCATTTTATACCACTTAGCTACTACATAGCTAATTATATTCCAACGGCTCAGGAACACATGGTGATTTATTTTCAAAGAATGCTGATGCATCGTGTGTGTCTTCAACAGAATGTCTTTAGAGTTGATAAGGGAGCATATTTATTCAAAGGTCTAGAGGTTTATAGTCACTCAGCTTCTAATTATCCATGAATGGATCTTGTGCGATACACATCTTTAATCTCTCACTGCTGAGGCAAGAGTACAAAACAGTCCAAACTATTTGGCTTTGAACTTCATGTTGATATGACTTTGAAGTTAAAAAGAAAAAAAACATTCTCCAATAATATCAATAAAATGCAATGCTTTCGCCTACATTGCCCTATCAAGGCCATCAATTTCATGTGTCTGATTTTCATGACTTCCGTTTTCAAATGTGAATGTGCTAGAGGGCTTTCTAATGCAATCCTACCACAGCACTATTTATAGGACTCTGGAAAAACATGGAAAGCACTGTTTGCAGTTAGTCATTCATCACTGACATTCTGAGCATGCGTCCTCTTTCAGATACTGACCTCAAAGATGAACAAATAGAACCTAATTCGTTTAATCCACCAGGTGCACACACATATATAATAAGAATACATATGTATATATATTCTTATTTTATAGCTACTTTTTTGATCTTATGCAGTTTTCTTCTCACATGCAAAAGACATGCTATGTCCCTTAACTAACATTACGTGATGTAACACCATATAACAACAAGTCAAACCATAGTTGACCAGACTTTTTATTTATATCTGTAATTGGTTTTTAACAAATACCTAATGCCTCTCTATGAGGGAAAAGGACACTCCCTCCCCCATTGTCAGGTTTGACATGTGACTTGTTTATGCCCGATTATGTAAATGCCTGTTGGGAACATTCATACATGATCGTTGACAAAAACTTTTCAATGGAGTCAGAGGTAAGAAAGAGTTTCATATAAACAATAATGGAATACTATGTGGTTCTCTGAGGACAAAACTCAATTAGCTCAAATTTTTAAATATTCCTTGTCACTAATTTGAAATCTTCAAGGCCTACTTATTTGCAACTGTTCTACAATAACTTCCCTGATCTCTGTGAACATCGATCCTCCCTCCTTACTATTCACAGTCCTAAGTGTCCCTAGAACCATAACATCACTTCAGCCTAACATGAGTTCTTACATGATGATTTCCTTAACTGCAATGGCAATCTATTGTAAGAAGTGATAATCATCACTGTGGCCTGCACTGCACCCAGACAGTGCTTGGCACATAGGAGCTCTGCCATAAATACATGCTAAGTTGAATTAAAAACCAGAAACTAAATTATTTGTGAAGGCTGACATCTCCCAATTGGTAAATTTTGACTTATTAACATTTAAGCAAATCTGGAGTATGTGCATATAGGCTCTACAGATAATTTATCTCTGATGATGTTAACTTTGATAAATTTTTTCATAAATTGTGAGGACTTGAATCAGTCACTCCAAAAGAAGTATCTAAAGTAGTCATCCTCATAAAAGAAGAAAGAAAAAGTACATGGAAACAAATAAAAATGAAAACAAAATGGTCCAAAATTTTTGGAATGCAGCAAAAACAGTCATAAGAGGGAAGTATAAAGTATCACAGGTTTACTTCAAGAAGCAAGAACAATCTCAAATAAACAACTTAACCTCACACCTAAAGGAGCTAGAAAAAGAACAGCAAATGAAGCCTGAAGCCAGCAGAAGGGCAATAAGAAAGATAAGAGTAGAAATACATAACATAGAAACGAGAAAAAGAACATATCAGTGAAACGAGGAGCTGGTTCTTTTATAAAATTAATAAACTGGAAAAACCTCTAGTCAGATTTATCAAGAAAAAAAGAGAAAGGACTCAAATAAAATCATAAAATGAGAGAGGAGAAATACCACCCAACACCACAGAAATATAAACGATTATAAGAAAATAGTATGAAAAACTATATGCCAGAACGTTGAACAACCTGGAAGAAATGGATAAATTTCTAGAAACCTATAAACTATCAAAATGTATATGGGAAAATAACCAAAAATTTGAACAGTCTGATAACCACAAAGAAATTGAATCACTCATCAAAAAATTCCCAACAAACAAAAGCCCAGGGCCAGGTGGCTTCACAGGAAAATTCTACCAAACATTTAAAGAAGATTTAATACCTATTCTCAAACTATCAAAAAAAAAAAAAAAAAGGAAAGAAAACTTCCAAAATCATTCTCTGAATGATTACAGCATTACCAGCATTACCCTAATACCAAAACCATGGAAGACACCACTAAAAAACAAACTAAAACAAAACAAAACAAAAAACCACTACATGCCATTATCTTTAATGAACATAGATGCAAAACTCCTCAACAGAATACTAGTAAATTCAATCCAAAAATACATTCATTGTTCCAAAATATTCATTACAATTATAAGCAACTGTGATTTATTTCTGGTTTGCAAGGATGGTTGAATATTCACAAATCAATCAACATGATACAACACAGTAATAAGAGAAAGGATAAGAACCATACGGTCATTTTAATAGAATGCAGGAAAATCATTTGACAAAGTACAATGTTCGTGATAAAAACCCTCAACTAAGTAGGTTTAGAGGGAACGTGCTCCAACATAATTAAGGCCAGACACAAAAAGCCCACAGCTAACACCATCCTCAGTGGGGGAGAACTGAGAGCTTTTCCTCTACCATCAGGAACAAGACACAAAGTCCACTCTCACCACTTATTCAACACGGTACTGGAAGTCCTAGACATAGCAATTAGACAACAAAAAGAAATAAAATGCATCTAAATTGTTAAGGAAAAAGCAAAACTTTCACTATTTGCTGATGACAGACACTATAGAAAACCCAAAAGATTAAACCAGAAAAATGCTAGAACTGATAAACAAATTCAGTAAAGTTGCAGGAATAAAAAAATCAATATACAGAAATCTGTAGCATTTCTATATACTAATAATGAAACAGGAAAATGAGAAATTAAGAAAACAATAAAATTTATAGTTGCACCAAAAATAATGTGGTAACAAGGAATAAGCATAACCAAAGATGTAAAAGACCTATACTCTGAAAACTATAAAACACTGATAAAAGAAATTGAAGAATGACACAAAGAAATGGAAAGACATTTCATGTTCATGGTCTGGAAGAAAAAATATTGTTAAAATGTCTAGACCACCCAAAGAAATCAACACATTTAAGGTAATGCCTGTCACAATGCCAACACCATTTTTCACAGAATTAGAACAAACAATCCTAAAATTTGTATCAAATCACAGAAGACTCTGAATAGCCAAAGCAACCTTGGGGAGGAGGGTGAGGGTTGGAAAGCAAACCTGGAAGAATCACAATTCTGGACTTCAAGTTCTATTACAAAGCTGTAGTAATCAAAACAGTATGGTAGTGACACGAAAATAGACATATAGATCAGTAGAACAGAATAGAAAACCCAGAAATAAAGCCACAATTATATTGGTCTATTAATCTTCAATAAGGTAGGAAAGAAAATACAATGGGAAAAAGACAGTCTCTTCTTCAATAAATGGTGTTTGAAAAACTAGATAGCTCCATACAGAAAAATGACAATACATCACTTTTATACAAAAATAATTTCAAAATGGATTAAGATGTAAATGTAAGACCTGAGACCATAAAAAACTTAGAAGAGAATACAGAAAGTAATTTCTTTGACGTTGATTATAGCAAAATTTTTTCTAGATGGGTCTCCTGAGGCATGGCAAATAAATAAACGCAAAAATAAGCTCTTGGGATTACATAAAAATAAAAGGCTTTTGCAGAATGAAGAAAACTCTCAACAAGATTAAGAGGCAACATGTGTATGGGTCGCCTGGGTGGCTCAGTCGGCTGAGCATCTGACTTGGGCTTAAGTCATGATCTCAAGGTTCATGGGTTCGAGTCCCTTGTTGGTCTCTGTACTGACAGCTCAGAGCCTGGAGCCTGCTTTGAATTCTGTGTCTCCCTCTCTCTGCGCCTCCCTCCCCGGCTCACTCTGTCTCTCTCTCTCAAAAATAAATAAACATTATGGGGTGCCTGGGTGGCTCAGTCGGTTAAGTGTCTGGCTTCGGCTCAGGTCATGATCTCATGGTTTGTGGGTTTGAACCCTGCATCAGACTCTGTGCTGACAGCTCAGAGCCTGGAGCCTGTCTTCAGATTCTGTGTCTCTTTCTCTCTCTCTGACCCTCCCCTGCTCACGCTGTCTCTCTCTCTCAAAAATAAATAAAACATTAAAATTTTTAAAAAATAAGTAAACACTAAAAAAAGTTAAGAGGCAACATGTGGAATGGGGAAAGAGATTTGCAAATTACATCTCCAATAAAGTGTTAGTATAGAAAATGTAAAAAGAATGGACATAATTCAAAAACAAAAACAAAACAAAAATACAAATAATCTAATTAAAAATGGTCAGAGGACATGAACAGACTTTCTCCAAAGAAGACATGCCAATGGCCAACAGACACATGAAAAGATGTTCAACATCACTCATCATCAGGGAAATGCAAATCAAAACTACAGTGGGATATCACCTCACACCTGTCAGAACACCTAAAACCAAAAACACAAGAAAGAACGTGTGTTGGCGTGGATGTGGAGGAAGGGGAATCCTCCTGCACTGTGGGTGGGAATGCAAACTGCTGCAGCACTCCGGACAACAGTATGGAGGTGCCTCAAAAATTTAAAATAGATCTGCCCTATGATCCAGCAATCACGCTTCTAGGTATTTACCCTCAAAATAAACATGAATTCAAAAAGCATGCACCCCGATGCTTAGAGCAGCATTATCAAGAATAGTGAAGATATGGAAGCATCCCAAGTGATCATCAATTAATGAATGGACAAAAAACTTAACTACAGAGAACAGGCAGATGGTCACCAGAGGGGACGTGGGTGGGGGATGGGGGGGAAAAGGTGATGGGGGTTCAGGACGCACTTGTGATAAGCACAGGGTAATGCGTGGAATTGCTGAATCAACCACTATACACCCAAAATTAACAACACAGTGTGTTAACTGATGGGAATTCAAATAAAAACTTAAAAAAAAAAAAAACAAAGTAGTCAGTGTCACAAAGACAGAACGTAGGATGATGGTGCCAGGGTCTGGGGTGGGGGGAATGGGGAGTGTTTCTTCTTTTCAGTTTTACCAGATGAAAACCTTCTAGAAATCTGTTGCAAACAATATAAATATATTTAACACTACTGAACTGCACACTTAAAATGTTTAAGATGGTAAGTTTTGTGTGTTTTTTAACAAAATTGAAAAAAAAAAATATTGGGGCACCTGGCCGGCTCCGTTGGTAGAGCATCGGACTCTTAATCTCAGCATCATGAGTTCAAGCCCCATGTTGGGCCTGGAGCCAACTTAAATTAAAAAAAAAAACACTTTAGGGCACCTGGATGTCTCAGTCCGTTAAGCCTCTGACTCTTGATTTCAGGTCAGGTCATGATTTCACGTTTCATGAGCTTGAGCCCTATGTGGGGCTCTGTGCTGACAGCACAGAACCTGCTTGGGACTCTCTCTCTCCCTCCCTCCCCCTCTACTCCTCTCCCACTCAACTGCATTCCCCCCCTCTCTCTCTCTCAAAATAAATAAACATAAAAAGGTTTTTCTTAAAGAAAAGTGTTATGTTGACAGCAACTTTTCATACCGTGGCCTCCACCAGGAAAACGAGAACATGTGTCTCCTCTGCTCTGTCCGTTGGGGGCTCTCTGGCTTTTCTCAGAAGGGCCCCAGGTGTCCACAGAGGACACACCCACTATCACTCCATCGTCTCAAGCAAATGAACAAAACATCCCCGAAACTGTAATGTTTGAAGAGACACAAAGTCCCTTCCCTAATAGTTTCTAAAAATATATCTCAAAAAGGACTTCAATTTCTCCACAGTGAGGTGAGTGTAAATGTAACTCGACTACTTTATTACAAGACACCCGACGATTCACTGTGAGCAAAAATCACATGAATGGTTACTACCAGCTGCGTACGTCATCTATATTAGTTAAGATTCTATAAAATCAAATTATGATTTCTTTAGATTATAGCAAATAATAAACTCAGTATGTATTTTCAGCTTTATTGATTACATCTATCACTGACTCAGATTATTGTCTAAAGTTATAGTAACATGGGGGAGGGGAATCCCAAACAGAAAAACAAACAAACAAACAAACAGGAGCGCCTGGGTGGCTCAGTTGGTTAAGCAGCCGACTTTGGCCCAGGTCATGATTTTGCAAGTTCCTGAGTTTGAGCCCTGTATTGGGTTCTGTGCTGACAGCTCAGAGCCTGAAGCCTGCTGTGGATTCTGTGTCTCTCTCTCTCTCTGACCTTCCCCACCGACTCACGCTCTCTCTATCTCTCTCTCTCAAAAATAAATAACCATTAAAAAAAGGAAAGAAAAGGAAATATATACACTATACACACAAAGCAAATTTTTAGATTGAGTTTAAGGCATAAAACCCAACAGCACAAGCCAAATTCAAGAATCCCACACAATATGATGCAGAACTTTTTAAAGAATGTTTATTTATTTTTAAGAGAGAGAGTGAGCGAGCAGGAGCAGGGGAAGGGCAGAGAGAGAAGGGGATAGGGGATTCCAAGCAAGCTCTGGGCCAAAGACGGCTGAAAGCTTGATATGGGGCTCGAACTCAGAAACCGTGAGTCATGACCTAAGCTAAAGTCAGAAGTTTAATTGAATGAGTCACCCAGGTGCCCCTCAGGCAGGACATTCGAGGCTGAAAGGAAAGTCATCCTATTTTCTGATGAATATTCAATAGGAAGCTCATCTACTTACAGATGTCAGAAATTATTGCTGGACACATAAAAATTAAATTACTGTTATGAGTTAAGATTATAATCAGGAATAATTAGAGCTTGTAATATGTTGTTGATTTTAGTAGCAATACAAAATGGGAAAGTAAAGAGCAGGAATTCAACCTGAGCGCTCATCTATTCGCTCCAGAATATTTCCCTTTGAATGCAAAGTATAGGAAATTTAAGGCAAGAAAACAATCCATCAAATGGAATTTAAATAAATTAAAATAAAATGAAATATAAAATATGATCCATCATGTGAAAACACACATGCATGGCATAAATAAAAACATTCATTATGTTAACTATATTTTTGAGGTATAATTTCATGCTATAAAATGTTTCCATTTAAAGTGTAAAATCCAAAGATTATATAGCTGTTAAACTGCCAACACAATCAGGATGCAGAATTGCTACACTCCCCTCTGTAGTTTCCTAGTGATTCATTGCAACCCACCCTTCCAACCCCAATAGCAACCACTGATCTGCTTTGTGGTACAGTAAATTAGACTTCATTTTTAAGAATTTTATATAAAAAAAGCATCATAGAGCGGGTATGATTTGGTTTCTTACCCTCAGCAAAATGAACGTGAAACTTATCCAAGTTGCTGCACATGAAAGTAATCTATTCATTTTATTGCTAAGTAGAATTCCACTGGAATATATCCTGTTTTGTTTATCCATTTACCAACTGATGCAAATTTAAGGTTTTGTTCCTGTTTCTAGCTTTTTTTTTATTATTGTGAATAAAATCACTACAAAGCCTTGTGTATAATTTTTTTTTTAAAAATATGATTCCGTTTCTCTTGGCTAAATATCTATGAATGGAATGAGTCACAGACTGGGTATAAGCCTAACATTTTAAGAAACCTTCAAATTCAAATTTGTCAGGATTTTAAATGTTAGCCATTTCTTCCTATGCCCCAAGACTGTGATGTGACAGCACAAGGAATACCTAAAAAGCAGGTAGTAACTGCTGTTGGCCAGTCTACTTTAATGACTGGCTGGCTTTGGTTAGACAGCTGACAGACCTCAAATAGTTCTCTGGCCACATACGCTTGTTCCCTCCCAGATATATTTTCTTATATTTTTCAATATGAAGAGGCTAAGAATTTTCCAAATTTTACATTTCTGCTTCTCTTCTGTGAACCATTGTATCTTTTTTTAAATTAACTGTTTATTTTTATATTTATTTATTTTTATTTTTTAAAGTAGTTTATTGTCAAATTAGTTTCCATGCAACACCCAGTGCTCTTCCCCACAAATGCCCTCCTCCATCACCACCACCTCTTTTCCCCCCTCTCCTTCAACCATCAGCTCGTTTTCAGTATTCAGTATTTTCTCAGGTTTTGCGTCCCTCTCTCTCCCCAACTCTCTTTCCCTCTTCCCCTCCCCCTGATCCTCCATTAGGTTTCTCCTGTTCTCCTGTTAGACCTATGAGTGCAAACATATGGTATCTGTTCTTCTCTGCCTGACTTATTTCACTTAGCATGACACCCTCAAGGTCCATCCACATTCCTACAAATGGCCATATTTCATTCTTTCTCATTGCCATATAGTACTCCATTGTGTATATATACCACATCTTCTTGATTCACTCATCAGGTGATGGACATTTAGGCTCTCTCCATGTTTTGGCTATTGTTGAAATTGCTGCTATGAACATTGGGGTACATGTGCTCCTATGCATCAGCACTTCTGTGTCCCTTGGGTAAATCCCTAGCAGTGCTATTGCTGGTCATAGGGGAGTTCTATCGATAGTTTTTTGAGGAACCTCCACACTGTTTTCCAGAGCGGCTGCACCAGTTTACATTCCCACCAACAGTGTAGGAGGGTGCCCGTCTCTCCACACCCTCGCCAGCATCTAGTCTCTTGATTTGTTCTTTTTAGCCACTCTGACTGGCGTGAGGTGGTATCTCAGTGTGGTTTTGTGTTTCCCTGATGATGAGTGACGCTGAGCATCGTTTCATGTGCCTGTAGGCCATCTGGATATCCTCTTTGGAAAAGTGTCTGTTTATGTCTTCTGCCCATTTCTTCACTGGATTATTTGTTTTTCAGATGTGGAGTTTGGTGAGTTCCTTGTATATTTTGGATACTAGCCCTTTATCTGATATGCCATTTGCCACTATCTTTTCCCATTCTGTCGGTTGCCTATTAGTTTTCTTGATAGTTTCCTTTGCAGAGCATAAGCTTTTTATCTTGATGAGGTCCCAAGAGTTCAGGAAAAAGCATTTGACAATGTACAGCACCCTTTCTTAATAAAAACCCTTGAGAAAGTCGGGATAGAAGGAATTTACCGAAACATTATAAAAGCAATTTATGAAAATCCCACAGCTAATATCATCCTCAATGGGGAAAAACTGAGAGCTTTCCCCCTGAGATCAGGAACATGACAGGGGTGTGTACTCTCACCATTGTTGTTTAACATAGTGCTGGAAGTCCTAGCATCAGCAATCAGACAACAAAAGGAAATAAAAGGCATTAGAATTGGCAAAGAAGAAGTCAAACTTTCCCTTTTTGCAGATGACATGATACTCTACATGCAAAACCCGGCAGACTCCTCCAGAAGCCTTCTAGAACTGATCAATGAATTCAGTAAAGTTGCAGGGTACAAAATCAATGTACAGAAATCAGTTGCATTCTTATACACCAAAAATGAAGCAGCGGAAAGAGAAATCAAGAAACTAATCCCATTCACGATTGCATGAGAAACCATAAAATACCTAGGAGTAAACCTAACCAAGGACGTAAAAGATCTATATGATGAAAACTATAGAAAACTTATGAAAGAGATTGAAGAAGACACCAAGAAATGGAAATACATTCCCTGTTCATGGATTGGAAGAATAAACATTGTGAAAATGTCATTACTACCCAAAGCAATCTACACATTCAATGCAATCCCCATCAAAATTGCACCAACATTCTTCTCAAAGCTAGAACAAACTATCCTCAAATTCGTTTGGAACCACTAAAGACCCTGAATAGCCAAAGTAATACTAAAGAAGAAAACCAAAACGGGAGGCATCAGAATCCCAGACTTTAGCCTCTACTACAAAGCTGTCATCATCAAGACAGTATGGTATTGGCACAAAAACAGACACATAGATCAATGGAATAGAATAGAGAACTCAGAACTGGACCCACAAATGTACAGCCAATTAATTTTTGTCGAAGCAGGAAAGAGTATCCGATGGAAAAAAGACTGCCTCTTTAGCAGGTGGTGCTGGCAGAACTGGACAGCAACATGCAGAAGAATGAAACTAGACCACTTTCTTACACCATACACAGAAATAAACTCAAAATGGCTGAAGGACCTGAATGTGAGACAGGAAACCATCAAAACCCTCGTGGAGAAAGTAGTAATCAACCTCCTTGACCTCACCCGCAGCAATTTCCTACTCTACACATCCCCAAAGGCAAGGGAAATGAGAACCATTGTATCTTTAAGTCCTTTCTCTCTTCTTACATCTTATTGCAGGCATTCAAGAGGAGTCAGCTGCTCTTTTAACACTCTCCTTAGAAATTTCCTCAGCCAAATATCCAATATCATTGTTCACAAGTTCTACAAAACGTGTGGGTACGAGCACAGTTTAGACAAATCCCCTGGCACTCTATGACAAGAATCGCCTTTCTGCCCATTCTCAGTAACACGCTTCTCATTTCCACCTAAGATCTCAGCAGAATGGTGTTTACTTTCCATATTTTTACTAACATTCTGCTCATGACCACTCAGGTGTTCTCTAGGAAGACTGAGGCTCTCTCTACAGTGCTCCTCCTCTCCTTCTAAGCTGCCATGAGAATCGCTGATATGGGTCCACTGACGGCAATGCAGGCTTTTCCCAGCATGCACCTCCAAACCAGCCTCTCCTGTCATCCACCTCCCAAGCCGCTTCCACACTTCCAGGCGTGTTACACCAGCACCCTCACTTCTGAGTACCAATGCTGTCTCCTGGTCCATTCAAGCTTCTATAATAAAACACCAAAGTCCTGGTAGTTTATAAACAACAGAAATTTATTGCTCACAGTCTAGAGGCTGGAAGTTCAAGAGGAAGGGGCCAGCATGGTTATGTTTCCATGAGCACTCTCTTCCTGTGTACTGGCTGGTGTCTTCTCACTCTGTCCTTCCATAGAGAAATTGCTAGGGAGCTCTCTGGGGTCCTTTTGATAAGGGCCCCAATCCCATTCATGAACCGTTCTGCTTTCATGACTTAAGCACTTTACAAAGTGCCCACCTGCTAATAATATTATCTTTAAGAATTAGGATTTCAACATATGAATTTGGGGGGGGGGGACACAAACATTTAGACCACAGCATTTAAGGAAAAAAGTCTTACCGATGTCCAATAGATACATGGAAAGATGCTCAACATCACTCATCATCAAGGGAATGCAAATGAAAACTAGAGTGATCCACCACCAGAAAGAATGGCTAAAATCAAAAATATAAGAAATAACAGGTGTTGGTGAGATGTGGAAAACCCTCCTGCACTGTTGGTGGGAATGCAAATTGGTGTGGCTATTGTGGAAAACAGTTTGGCGTTTCCTCAAAAAATTAGAAATGGAACTACCCTCTGGTCCAACAATTGCACTACTGGGTATTTATAAAAAAATAATAAAAAACATTAACTCAGCAAAGGAAACAATCAGAAAAAATAAAAGGCAACTGAAGGAATATGAGAAGATATTTGCAAATAACATATCAGATAAAGGGTTCATATCCAAAATATATAAAGAACTTATCAAACTCAACACCTCAAAAAAATAATCCAGTGAAGAAATGGGAAAAATACATGAATAGACACTTTTCCAAAGAAGATGTCCAGATGGCCACCAGTCACATGAAAAAATGCTCAGCATCACTCATCATTGGGGAAATACAAATTAAAACCACAATGAAATACCCGCTCACACTGGTCAGAATGACTAAAATTAACAACTCAGGCAACAGATGTTGGTGAGGATGCGTAGAAAGAGGATCTCTTTGCACTGATGGTGAGAATGCAAACTGGGGCAGCCGTTCTGGAAAACAGTATGGAGGTTCTTCAAAAAGGTAAAAATAGAACTACCCCATGACCCAGCAATTGCACTACTATGTATCTATCCAAGGGATATAGGTGTGCTGTTTCAAAGGAGCACACGCACCCAATGTTTGTAGCAGCACTAACAAGACTCGAAGTATGGAAAGAGCCCCAGTATCCATCGACCGCAAATGGATAAAGGAGATGTGGTATACACACACACACACACACACACACACACACACACACACACACACACACAATGGAGTATTACTCAGCAATTAAAAAGAATGAAATCTTGCCATTTGAAACAACGTGGGTGGAACTAGAGGGTTTTATGCTAAGTGAAATAACACAGAGAAAGACAAATATCGTATGACTTCACTCATGTGAAATTTAAGATATAAAACAGATGAGCGAACATAAGGGAAGCAAAAATAATATAAAATAACAGGGAGGGAGACAACACATAAGATTCTTAAATACAGAGAACAAACTGATGGTTGCTGGAGGGGCTGTGGGTGGGGGGATGGGCTAAATGCGTGAGGGGCATCAGGGAAGACACCTGTTGGGATGAGCACTGGGAATTGTACATAGGGGGTGAATCACTGGATTCTACCCCGAAGTCATTATTGCAGGATATGCTAACTAATTTGTATGCAAATGTTAACAACAACACCAAAAATGGAGACACAAACCGCATATGCTTATAGAGGCATTATTTGCAATAGCCAAGATACGGAAGGATCTAGAGAGTACAATGGTAAGTGAAATACATCAGTCAGAGAAAGACAAATAGCTTATGATTTCTCTCATATGTGGAATTTAAAAAACAAAACAAACAGGGGGTGCCTGGGTGGCTCAGATGGTTAAGGATCAGACTAGAGTTTGGCTCAGGTTATGGTCTCAGCTTTGTGAGACTGAGCTCCACATCCAGCTCTGCACTGTCAGATTTTCTCCCTCCCTCCCTCCCTCTCTCTCTCTCTCTCTCTCTCCCTCTCCTTGTCTCTCTCAAAATAAATAAATAAACTTTAAAAAAAGAAACAAGCAAGCAAAAGGAAAAGGGGGAAGAGAGCGAGAGGGAGGGGAAGAAGGAAAAAGGGAAAGAGGGAGAAAGGGAGAGAGAGTGGAGGAGAGTGGGGGAGGGGAGAGAGACCAAGAAACAGACTCAACTCTAGAGAACAAACTGATGGTCACCAGACCCAGGGGTGGGTGCGGGAGGAGAGAAACAGGTGATGGGGGTTAAGGACGCACTTGTGATGAGCACAGGGGATGCATGCAAGTGTTGAGTCACTAAATTCTACACCCGAAACTAATATTACACTGTGTTAACTATACCAGAATTAAAATTGAAAACTTAATTTTCTTAAAAGCAGAGAAAAGCCTAGCTACACTGGAGCATTCTGAGATGACTCACGCCTTGCATACTGACCAGAAATGGCAGAAAATACTTTCCAAGGCGCCACCCTTATAATAGGAACACTGCGCTACACCGTTATGATACACCATTCATAATTACCAAGAGTATGGCTATTGCTTCCCTGGGACTTTGAAATGTCCATCTCGGCCTAATTACTTTTGACGAGGGCTATGTTCTCAGGGTTTTATGAGCCCTGTTTTTAGCACACACTCATTTCATGACATAATTAAAAAAAAATATTTTTAGACGTGATACACTTCTAAGATTTCACTGAGATCTAAAACGTTTAAATCGCCAAGCCTCATCAAATATGAACCAAATTATTGTGTTACTTTCTGAGTTGTGACGGATTTCGATCTGGAGGGTGACACATCGCAGGATTTTTTTCTCTTAGAGCACCTGCTCTCCCTTTCGGGTTTCTGCACGCACCGTGTGTCTACACTGTCCTAAAGACATTCCGGAGTTTACCCTCCTGTTATGCAGACTCTCCGAGCAGCCGCTCATCACTGCCCCTGCGTGCTGTAGCCAGCATTTTTATTGGACGTGGTTCAGCTCATCCTCTGACATGAAACAATGCAGTCCTGCTGGCTAGAAGCTTGTGATTTAGAGAATTTTAAATATCTAATTTCGTTCAGACAAGGTGTGGTTTAGGAGGGCCTGTGTTGAAAATAGTGGTTGTGCAGGAGAGCCATCAATGCCCCCCCTCCCCCATCACAGAAGGCAGTGGGCAGAACAGACTTGCCAGATATAAACAACTAATAAGCAGTAAGTGTAGCAGAGAGAAGTTACAAGGTCTACATGGAGGTAAAATTTGTAGTTCCTTGGAATTGTTGTAAAAACTAAGTACAAGTCATCTGTTAATTGTAAAATGTCTTATTTTCATTAGTTTCAATTAGATACTTATAAGCACCTACAAAAACTTTTTCCTTTACTTTTACATTTTTATCTAAATCCAATTAGTTAACCTAGGGTGTATGTTAGCTCACGGACTGGAAGAACAAATACTGTTAAATTGTGTCACTGCCCAAAGTAACTCACACATTTAATGCAATCTTTATCAATATCATCAGCATTTTCCCCAGAGCTGGAACAAAAATTTGTATGGAACCACAAAAGGCCTGGAATAACCAAAGCAACCTTGAAAAAGCAAAGCAAAGCTGGAGGCATCATATTTCCAGACTTCAAGCTACATGACAAAGCTGGAATCCTCAGGACAGTATGATAGTGGCACAGAAACAGGCACCCAGATCAGTGAACAGAAGAGAAAACTCAGAAATGAACCCACAATTAATTTGTGACAAAGCAGGAAAGAATATCCAATGGGGAAAAGACAGTCTCTTCATCAAATGCTGTTAGGAAACTGAACGGCAGCATGCAGAAGAATGAAACTAGACCGCTTTCTTACACCATATGCAAAAATAAACTCAAAATGGACTAGACCTAATGTGAAACCTGCAACCATAAAAATCCTAGAAGAGAATACAGGAAGTAATGTTTCTGACATTGGTCATAGCAACTTCTTTCTAGATATGTCTCTAGAGCTAGGGAAACAAAAGCAAAAACCAATTCCTGGGACCTCATCAAAATAAAAAGCTTCTGCACAGTGAAGGAAACAATCAACAAAACTAAAAGGCAACCTAAGGAGTGGGAGAAGATATTTGTTTTGCTTTAAATATCTGTTTTTATTTCCACAGGAAGTTAAATTTATTACCACAAGATACTCTTCTTTGCTTTAAAGCAAGAAATAAACAGGTCTTCTAATAAAATTTTGTAGTGGAAACCTGTTTTATTGGAATAACATTCCACATTGCACACATGTTCTGCACTCAACATGCTCAGAACTCAGAAACAGAGGGGTAGAATATGCCACCCCTAAATAAGACTGTGTATACCCAAATACACCACTTTGGTATACTGAATATTTTGAGCTATAGGCACTTGAAAACACCAATGCAGGGAGAAACTTTCTCTGTGCTCCCTCATCTGTCTAGAGGCAGACCCTCCATAAAGAGGACTGTCATAAATCAATTGTGATAAGTCCCCTGCCAGGAGTGTCACCAAGCCAGGGAGAAGTGACTCTTGTCACCAGAGAGGAGCCTACAACGTAGAAGTCAACACCACACTCATACAGACTGAATCACGAACCGTCACACCTTCCAAGGATTCTTACAAGGGCCCAGTCAACTTTCCTCAAAACCATTTTCCCCTAAAAGGCCAATCCCTCTTGTGCCTGAATTCTAAGCCACCTTTAGGGGGTGACTCATTTTCCCCTGAGCATCTCCTATATACGCATGAACTATACATGTTAACAAACTTCCATTCATCTCTTGTGAATCTACCCTGAGTTACAGGACTATCAGCTAAGACTTCCAGAGAGGAGAGGGAAAGTATTTTCCCTCCCCAATAAAATGCGGGAAATTAAAAGAAAAATAAGGATCCATACCTTTTGGATGAGATTCTGACATTTGGTTTCAAAATTGTTTAATGGAATGTAAACTTTGAAATAGTTCACTTTCCAACCTGAACTGCCCACATTTCATTAACATGCCCACAAATGGAATGTTCCACAGAAAGACCAATCTCTCACAACACACAGACCCCCTGCCTGCAATGCTGATAGATGGTGAGTTCAGAAAAAGTAAAGAAGAGGTGTTGACAGGTAACACTGAAATACGTTAATAAAAGAAAGAGTTGCAAAATTACACTATATTTTAGCATTTGATGTACAAGATACAGCAATAGCCAACATTTGTAAGCAAAGCCTATGAAAGCAATTACCGGGGTGGGGGGGGGATGCAAAGGATATTATGTTCTCTGATGCTAATTGATTTCTTCTCTCTGTTTCTTAATGTGTCAGATTCAACGTGATAATAGAGAACAAAGTCTGTTGATCACAGAATCACTGATGAGTGAGAGAGACAGAGAGAGAAGAGGAGGTTTAGTACAACCAAACCACCTGAATGAGTTTTAAGTAAATCTTAATTTACAACCAGAACTCGGAAATGCCCGCCTAAGAAAGATAATGGAAAAACCTACGTTAAGGAAATATCGAATTTAAAGCTTAAGTTAAAAAAAGAAAAAAAAAAACAATGTTACAAACTTCTAGAACCAAAATTAAGTGTAGGTTTCCTGATGTACTGTGTCCAACTACCATTAAAATGTTTAGATACACACAAATATATGAACCCTGAAATAGAACTATGAACTTGGCAACTCTGTACCATCTGGCTTCTGGCTCCTATAACCCTTGCATTTCCCAAAGTCTCCAAAGACATAGCCAAAAATATCGTTAGGAATTATCTTTGGACAGCTGTATTCTGATTTGTGTTTGTCTCTATTCATGACAATGGGTTTCTAGTCAGAACACATATGTAAAAACAAGGCTGCCATTGTTCTAAATGCTGCATTCAACAGTTAATGCCACTAAGTCAATTAAATGAGTAATAGAGATAAAACTGAGTTTCTAGACTTCATTAAAACTGAGTATCTAGATTCAGAGGATATTATCAAAGAGATAATTCAGAGATAACATCAGTCACCCAATGAAACATATCAGCAAAGACTCATCTGTAAGGATTCATTACAAGAATTTAAGTTATAACAAAACAGAATGAAGAAAACAAGATTAAAATACAAATAAATGAGGCACTTTTTAAAAAAATTTTTTAATGTTTTATTTATTTTTGATACAGAAGAGACAGAGCATGAGAGGGGGAGGGTCAGAGAGAGAGGGGACACAGAATCCGAAACAGGCTTCAGACTCTGAGATAGCTGTCAGCACAGAGCCTGACGTGGGGCTTGAACCCAAGGACGTGAGATCTGACCTGAGCCGAAGTCGGAGGCTTAACCGACTGAGCCACCCAGGCGCCCCATAAATGAGGGACTCTTGATTTCGGCTCAGGTCACGATCTCAAGGTTCCTGGGTTTGATGAGGGAGCATGAGGCAGGCTGAGGGGCAAACCACAAGCTAGCACCCCACCCCACCCCACTCCAGGTGGGATCTGTGTGATATTCCTTAGATGCTCCCGGCTCCCCAAGAACAAAGGAAAGAGGTTTAAGTGCTTGCCATGGTGATGTGGGAAACTAAAGCAAATGAAAAATTAAATTCCCTTACTGCCTATAGCCCACTGACATGTCCTTGAAAGGGGCAGAGTGACCTCCCTCTAGATGCTCAGTGGCCTCAATGATGACACTTTGCTGGGAGCAAAAGAGAACCTTAGCTTAACACGACCCCAACCTCGGGGACCCTGTAAGCCTACTTCCTTTATCTCAACCACCCCAAGATCTATGCTGGCCATCATGCTCCTGGCTTATGGCCCCAGATATGCATCTGAAGGGTCTCATGACTGAGGTTTTATTAAATGGTGATAAATGGTGTTTCCCCAGCAACAGCTAGCCCTTCAGGGTCCTGGAAACCTTGCTTCCAAAATTCCTTAGAGTCTCTATCCTGACCCCCTCCCAACCTGTGGGCATATCATGAGTTTCCCGTCACAAGCTCTCTGCAGCTCTTCCTGCTGGGTCCCATCCCCGTGCTTTAATAAAATCACCCTTTTGCACCAAATACGTCTTCAAGAATTCTTTCTTGGTCATCGGCTCTGGATCACCCCATCATCACCCCAAAACATCATCAGGTTCAAGCCCTAGATTGGGCTCTGCACTGACAGTGTGAGCCCTGGTTGGGATTCTCTCTCCCCGTCCCTCGCTGCCTGAGCCCTGCAAGTGCACTTGCTCTCTGTCTCTCAAACTAAATAAATAAATAAACTTAAAACACACACACAAATGAACTGAACTTAGTTCTTGAGCTAAGAAAAGGTAGATAAAATTAAAATATGCAAAAATAAGAATAAATGAATTTTATGATGGAAACAGGGACTTGAAGCAATGCAATAGAAACAACTGGATGCGAACTCTAAAATATCAATGAAATTGATTCTATATAAAATGTATACATGTAAATCTACCTATTTTATTTACATAAATATTTATTTCATTTATCTGTGTGTGTGTGTGTGTGTGTATGTGTGTGTGTCTTGAGGTGGCTGATCATGATCTCAGCATTAGGTAATATATCTCATTTAATATTCAAAGCAGAGCCAGGAGGTGTGCTTACCGGTATTATTTTACAACCTAGCAGCTGAACCCACATACCCACTTCCTGATAATGCACTTGCCTGGATTCCCCGGGGCAGATCACCGCCAGATAGGACGGACCCAGAAAGCAGACCGTTTCCATCATGAACTGATCGTCAACCACAGAACCCTCAACACCGCCAACAGTGCAAGCTCACTGTATTTCCCAGGTCAACTCACTCTCCTGTTCCTCAAGGGACCTATTCCAAATGGCCTCCCCACACACACACCTCTGGCCACCTGCTCTCCATTCACTCTCAGCTGATGACCTCCACCTCTCACTTGAAAGAGGATAATCCATCAGAAAGACACAACTCCCCTTCCTAACAACATGTCTGTCTCCTGCATCTATCTGCCTCTTGCAACAGACAGGCTAATTCTTCCTTTGGGAACAAGGAAGTTTCACCCATGCGTTAGAGTCTCACTACTCTCATTTTACCAGGAATAATATAATCTTCTATGCCCTTTTCATGTGTCTCTCACCTGGATACTTTCCATTGTGTTATTCACTATGCAAGACACTTCCATTTAAACAGTCCGGAGAGACGGGCACCCTCCTACACTGTTGGTGGGAATGTAAACTGGTGCAGCCACGCTGAAAAACAGTGTGGAGGTTCCTCAAAAAACTATCAGTAGAACTCCCCTATGACCCAGCAATAGCACTGCTAGGGATTTACCCAAGGGATACAGAAATGCTGATGCATAGGAGCACATGTATCCCAATGTTCATAGCAGCACTGTCAACAAGAGCCAAATCATGAAAAAAGCCTAAATGTCCATCACCTGATGAGTGGATCAAGAAGATGTGGTTTATATAAACAATGGAGTACTACATGGCAATGAGAAAGAATGAAATATGGCCATTTGTAGGAAAGTGGATGGACCTCGAGGGTGTCATGCTAAGTGAAATAAGCCAGGCGGAGAAGGACAGATACCACATGTTTGCACTCACAGGTCTAACAGGAGAACAGGAGAAACCTAATGGAGGACCAGGGGGAGGGGAAGGGGGAAAGAGAGTTGGGGAGAGAAAGGGACACAAAACCTGAGAGACTATTGAATACTGAAAACGAACCAAGGGTTGAAGGGGCAGGGGGGAAAGAGGTGGTGGTGATGGAGGAGGGCACTTGTGGGGAAGAGCACTGGGTGTTGTATTGTAACCAATGTGAAAATAAATTTTTTTTAATGCAAAAAAATAAATAAATAAACAGTCCAATCCTTCCTCAATTTGCATGTGCCTCTGGTCACTGCTCTGTCTCCGCCCCTTGGTGGGCAGAATCCCAGCACAGCAGGGCGTGCTTGCTGTCTTCTGGTCCACATGGCACCCTCATTCCTCGGCCGCCTGCTCCCTGCCTGTGGGCTCCCTCACTCCAGAGTGCCAGCTTGTGCTAGGATCCCCGAAGGGACCAGACCCAGAGGACCCTTCTTTAAACAGCTCTTACTGCCTTGTCCTGTGCTACAAGTTAAACATGATCACTGTAGAATTTTTAAAATAGGCAAATATGCAAACAAAACAAAACAAAACAAAATAATAGGCAGATAAGCAAAATGACACACAAAAATGCCTTCACACTCCAGTTTATGAACTGTTAGGTGATTTCTTCCCGTTCACCTAAAATTGTAGTGCAAACTTCTTACTAAATATTTTGCTGCGACATCATTGTCTGCATCAGCGCAGTAGAGGATGGTTCCACTTCCATCATAAAGAACAGCACTGAGGGTGAGCGTGCATGTCCCAGGGTCACCTTCCCGTTCTTGGACCACTCCTCCATCTCACCGTGACACACCGCTCATCAGCACCCCTGCTGAGCCTTCTCCCAGGAACACCGTTCCCTTCATGGTCCCAGCCCAGTATGCTTCCGTCTGCTCTTTTTCAGTGACTCTTCGTTCCTTTCCTGGAGGGCTAGCATTCTCCATTCCCAAAGGACACAACTGCTCCTTCTTTTTCTACTTTAAATTTTCTCCCTAAGCCTTCCATCCATAGCCACGTGGTTTCACAGACAACTTTTCTTGCATGTTAAATGAACAGATAATTTCCATAATATATAACTTGCTTCAAGTCAGAGGGAAACATTAAAGGTAACTAATTTCAAAAAGCCATGATATCATAATCCAAAATTTTTAGATAACATTGCCTAAATGAAAGAAACAAGTATATTAAACATTTGGCTACTATTTTAATTTGAGTTTTGGTAGCTAAGTCCCCAACTCATATTTATTTCATCAGGCAGGTTTTATTTCCAGAATGGTTTCATTTAGGAAATTACTACCATAATGCATCTGAAAAACATGCTAAATAACAAAGAAAATGCCTCCATAGTTTCTGTGAAGGCATTCCACAAAGGCTGATGTTATTCTTAATTTTTAAGAGCATATAATATGTCAGGTACAGGAAGAAACTTTCTTAACCTGTAAAGTTTTCTCTTCGGGGAGCTAAATTCAATGTAAAATAAAAAGGAATTCTAAGTAAAGAATAAACTAATTTTGACTATTCCCAAAATAGCTTATGGCATTTTGAATTTTTAGCAAGGGTATGAGCTTATACATCAGAAAAGAAATTAGAGACACATTTATCATAATTTAGACATGATACTGACTTTGAAAACTGAAGGGAATTGACTAAAATTTTAAAACTAATTAGATAATGTAATAATATGACCCAATAAAAAATAAAGATGCAAAAATCAATAACTTCATTAAACACCAGTACCATTTGTTTTCATTGGTATCTATTTTTCTATTCTTTTTTTATAATAACAGAGAAAAAATGTAAAACCTTAATAATGACATTAAGAATAAATATTGAAGGGTAACTGAGTGGCTCATTCAGTTTAGCATCTGACTGTTGACCTTGACTCAGGTAATGATCTCATGGTTCCTGAGATTGAGCCCCAGGTCAGACTCTGTGCTGACCGCACAGAACCTGCCTGGGATTCTCTGTCTCTCTCTCTCTCTGCCTCTACCCGACTTGCACATGTTCTCTCTCAAAATACATATATCTTAAAACAATCACTGATGTATTTTTTTAAAAAAGCAAAGTATTGAAACAACACATGTGGAAAGTTTTAAGATTTTACTGAGATATACTAAATAATGTTTTAATAAAGTGAGAAAGGATTATTTCGTTATATGACGCAGTATAAGTGTGAAGAATCTTAATATTCTGCATCAATACTTATTTTTAAAAACATGACAGAATAATCTTTTCTTGAGCTAGGATAAATCTTCCCTAAGCATAAACATAATAAAAAAATCTCAAAGAAGAACTAAATCAATATTTTTGAATATATAGTGATACAAATACAAACATACATATGAAGACATTCCTATAGTCCTCCTGACAGTGAAAAAGCAGAGTGGTGTGAATGATCAATAAGAATTTAGTGATGGTATAAGCCAGTGCACATCAGTTCATGAGATGCACTTTTACATACAGAAATCCTAGGTTCAAAGTGTATTCAATGAAATGCATTATATACAGATTTTAGGAATAAAATCATCATGTTATTGGACAATCACTCAGCAACACTCTTTCATTTGTTGTTGCATTTTCGAACCGGACATGCTGATTGTGTTGTGGAATGAGGGGAAAATATGTTTTTGTAGATTTCAACTGCATTTGGGGACCTCTGGGGACATATGATGATAATACATATATTCTGTTGGCCACTGTATGGCCTCCATCTGTATACCCTTTGCTCTTGCCCATAGTTAATGCTGATGTTCCAGAATTAGTGAGCACTTCGGGGAAAGTATGGAGCAAGAGCAAGTGGAAACATTGCAAAGACCTCCTATCACCTCCAAGTCACAGTCTCCCTGACTCAGTGTTTACCTTGTCTGCTCTAAACCTTTGATTGTTTTCTAGAGTTCTGACACATTTGATCCTGACAGTTTTTGGCTTGTTTTTCAATATTTTTAGTATTTCTCTAAGGACATGAAAGCTTGGAGCTGTCTACCCTGCCATGTTGCTGATGTTGCTCTTTGGATAATTTTTAAAGCACCATCCTTGCTGGTTGGGGTCCCTCGGAAGCAGATTCAGACTCAGAAAACAGCACACAGGAAATATATTAATGCGCGTTCCAGTGTCAACGTCCGTGCGGAAGGAGAGGTGGCAGCACTGGGTACAAAGGGTTTGTCATAAACTTTAATAAAGCCACTTTAATAAAGCATTCAGGGGTGACACAGGGAACTGTTAGGCTGAGGTGGCCCGTTGAAGCCACCTGGACATCAGGTGAGCAGAGAGAGCCTGGGACCTCTGCAGGGGGCAGTCAGTGCCTGCCCGCTGCCATGTAACTCTCTTCAGAAGAGACCAATGCCCAGAACGAGCCGATGCCTGACCCGTCAGCCAGAAGGGTTGCCTACCATTCAGTGAATAAGCGTTTAATTTCCACAGCAAGATCTGGACACGTTATACTGCGAACTATTAGCCAGCACTGGAGCCTCTCACGCCTCCTCTTCCGGATGATCTCCAGGAGCAGCAAAACCACTGTGTCTCTCTTCCCAAGAGGAGCTCAGAAAAGTCAGGACAAGGAAACGTATCTCCCACTCCTGCATCTTGATCCAAAGCCATTGCTGATATCACTCCCTTCTCTTCCCCCTTTTCTAAAGTCCCTCACTCTCAGCTTCCCTCTGTGCGGCCTGAGTAAACTCGTGCCTTGTTCCAGATCTTCATCGTGACCATTCTAACCCCCTCGTAACCATGCTCTTCATAGGATATGGGTACCCCGTTTTTCCAGTGACTCATAAGATCGGGCAAAGGGTATCAAGAGATGCTGAAATAAATCACCTTTATGTGAAACAGTCCCCAGACTCACAGATTATAAAAGCGCCCTGTCTCCTCCAGATCTCCAGGGACAATGGCCCCTGCCAGGAAAGTGACTCCACCTTTTGTCTACTTATTCTTGACATAAAATTCCAACGTGCCTGAGAAGTCATAGAAGGTCCTGGGGCTCTCACTGAGTTTCCTGGTTTTCTTTAGGAACAAGAGAACCTACAGAGTCCAAAGCTGGAGACGCAATAAGGACAATTACCCCAAATGGCTCCCTGTGAGTGATAAAAGCAGAGCCACACCTACGTGCATTATTGGTTCCCAGACCTGTCCGTCTAACCTACTGTGGGCCCTGCACCACATGGTGGCCATTGATTTTAAGTGTATGTTGCATCTCAGGGGATAAGCTCCTATTCTCGCAGGATGTGACCTCTGTGCTGGGAATTTCAGCGGTGCCATCCGTTGAACATTCCATCCCTTCTCAGGTCGGCTGCCTCTGGTGGCCCAGTCTGTGACAACCATGGTGGATTCAGTTGTCCGGTGCCCCAGAAACACTTACTTTTCTATAAAGTAGAGCCCTTGATCTGACTCAGTGTGACATGGGTTCCACATTGGTGGATGAATCACACTGAACTCTTGGATCATTTTGGCCACTGAGATCCTAAATAAAGTAGGGAAAAGCAAAGCAATATCCAGAATATCTTTCTTCTCTAGTCAAAATAAGTCATAGTCTTTTTACAGGCGGAAGTAACTCAATGTAGTCAACTTTTACTCAAGAGCTGGATGTCTTCTGAATAAATAGTACCAAACTGGAGCTCAGGATTGGACTCTTTTTCTTGCGATTTGGACATTAGGAACATCAGTAGTAAATTAGCCTCAATGAGTAGAAGACCATAGTAGTGTGTTCATGTATGCTGAGCCTCCAAACTGCAGCCCTGGAAATTCTGCTCATGTGCCTGTGGTAGCAGGACTGGGCCCAGTGCAAAACAGCAAAATGCATTATTTTTCTTTCTGTGTACAATACCCTGAAACACAAATGGTCACCAGAAAAAATAATCTTGGTATTTATAGTTTCTCACTTCTGCTTTTCCTCTCTCTTCTGCTTTTCCTAACCCTCCATCTCAAGTGATGGTGAGTATTCATTTCAAGGTTTTGGGATTGTATCAGAATCAAAGATATATGCAAAAATGCAAGACTCCTGTGATGGTAAGTTGCATAAATAAGGGGAAAAAATCACCCACAATTGCCAGATGCTGAATAAGTACATGAAAAGATGCTCAACAATATATAACATTAATCAATTGAAAATTAAAGCAACAATGAGATATCACTGCAAACCTATTAGAATGTTTACAATCCAGAACACTGAGAGCATGAAATGCTGGCCAGGATGTGGAGCAAAAGAATTCTTTCATTGCTGGTGGGAATGCACGATGATACAGCTGCTTTGGAAGACATCTTGGCAGTTTCTTACAAAATTCAATAGACTCTTACCATAGGATCCAGCAACCTCATTCCTAAGTATTTATTCAAAGGAGTTGAAAACTTAAAACCACATAAAAATCTGTGTGCAGAGTATAAGAAAACATAACCACATAAAAATCTGCACACAGATTTGTATTCATCATTGCTAAAATTTGGAAGCTTCCAAGACTGTCCTTCAGTAGGTGAATAAATAAATTGTGGCATATCCAGACAATGGAAGAGTATACAGCACTAAATACTAAACATAAGCTACCAAGCCATGAAAAGACATGGAGGAATCTTAAATGCATATTACTAAGGAAAGAAGCCAGACTAAAAGGATGACATACCATGTGACTCCATGACTAGAAGACCTTCTGGAAAAGGCAGAACTGTGCAAAGATGAGTGCTTGCCGGGGTTTCAGGAGGGAGGAGATGTGAGCATGTGGAGCACAGAAAAAGTTTAGGTCAGTGAACTATTCTTCATAATACTGTAAGAGCAACTAAGATACTATGCATGTGTCAAAACCTACAAAACAACAACAACAACAACGAAACAAGAGGAATGTACCTTGACCTAAATATGGACCTGAGTGATAATGTGTGGGCATCAGTTCATTTATTGCAGGACCCATCCCACACTAATGCAGTAACCAGGGAAATTGCTGTGAAGGAGGGGATATATATGGGAACTCTGTAGTTTCTGTTCATTTTTTTCTGGAAACCTAAAACTGCTCTAATCAATTATCTTTTTTAAAATTTATAATAGTTTATTGTCAAATTGGTTTCCATAATAATAATCATTAAAAACAATCTCCTGAGAAATACTGACCAGGCGCCTGAGAATTTGTGTGTTCACCAGCCTATCAAATAATGAAAATATGAACGCCTTTTAAAGCCGAATTATCCTGGTGGTGGTCTCAGAAGGCGGGTAAAATGATATCTTAAAGATGATAAAACTTCCCAGAATAAAAATGAAGAAAAAGCTGACCTTCTAGAAGAACATGAGTACGTGGTACCTGGGTGAAGGTGGCCAAGCATCCGTGTCATGGCTAGGATTCCAAGACAGTTTCAGAAATACTAGAATTGACCTGAAGTGAATTTCAGTCAACAAATGCTTAAATATATACAGGATTAATTATAATATCATGTGTGTTAATATGCATGCATATAATTCTTCCCTGATACTAGGAAGGCGTGTGGCTATTTTGCATCAGTTCAAGTCCTACGTGAGAGAACAGAGTTGCATCCTGGGACTCCGAACTCGTCCTTCCCTAGATCTCACTTCCCATGTGTCCACCATTGTTCTGCCATCCAGGGTGCTTTCCTCCCTGAGTCCTTAACTCATAACCATCAACACTTGAACTTAACTCTTTTTAAAGCAAAATAAACCAAACCTTATTCATTTATAGCAGAAACACTAAGAATATATATTAGCCTCCTCGGGAGAATTACGTTCTTCTAAAGTCCACCTGAAGACGGGAAAGGCCAATAGGCGTAAGAAATAACAGTGTATTTTAGTAGAGGGCTTCATGGTCCCACTGAAAACCGAGGAGAATGGTACTTTAACTGCATTCCTTTTCACAGACGCCCACATGGCAACGCTGGAAAAATAAGTGGCAGAATCATCATTTTAAAGTTGAGGAAGCAGAGGGCCAGGGAGCTGAAATGACCAGGCAGAGGCCACGCTGAGCGGAAGCAGAGTGACTGGGAGCTGCCCTCCTCTGACTCATCTTTCCTCAACTGTTTCTACTTGCAATGATTTTATGAGAAATCAACACGGGGTTGTTGAAGAAGAAACCTCTCAAATAAAAACCGATGCTCCTTAATTATACTTATTTTTAAAAAGTGATAAAGGATGCTGATTTCTGATACTTAGAAATACATACCTAAAATATATGTTATATACATTCTTTCACTTCCCCCTCTATTGATAGCTAGTTAGACATATAAATTCACCTTAAGTCCTTATTCATGTTTGGCCCCGCACTCCACAAAATACAGGCTAATTAATTTACAGCTCAACTGTCAGTGCAGAGATAGTTAGATGAAATACCTGAGGTAGTATTAAAAATAATTATAGTAAACAAGGTGATCATTAGGGAAATAAAAGCCAAATAGGATATTAGTTCAGGGTGAAGGGTGGTGTGGGAGGCAGAACTCAATACATATTTCTAAACACCTTGAGATTAAAAAGTCCTTAATCGTTTTGATCAAACACTTGTTTTTTGTATGTAATTGCACAAGAAGAATCCTATTCAAACAAATAGTACTCTCATGACTACATTTCTGAATTATTTCCTCTTTTACTACTTCGTAACAATTATTAATGCCCAGGGCTATAATTAATTTGGAAATTGTTTCGATTAAACAGAAGATTAAGAAAGCCCAGTAAATGGTTTAATTGGAGTTGCAGAAATGACCAGACCCACAGCCACAGACTCCCCTCAAGAGCTTGGGTTTCCCACCGCTGCTCTGACTACATAGCTATGACCCCACTGTCACATTCCATCTGACTCTTCCTGCCCTGGACCCAACCAACCAAGGCACCACAAGAGGACTCCTTAAACCTTAATCCACATATAACTTTTCAGAAGCTCTCATTGAAATATAATTTCTCATTCAATAAGTCTGAGCCTCTTTAGCAGGTGGTGCTGGGAGAACTGGGCAGCAATATGCAGAAGAATGAAACTAGACCACTTTCTTACACCATACAGAAAACTAAACTCAAAATGGATGAAGGACCTGAATGTGAGACAGGAAACCATCAAAACCCTAGTGGAGAAAGCAGGAAACAGCCTCCTTGACCTCAACCACAGCAATTTCCTACTCAACACATCCCCAGAGGCAAGGGAATCAAGAGCCAAAACAAATATTGGGACCTCATCAAGATCAAAAGCTTCTGCACTGCAAAGGAAACCATCAAGAAAACTAATAGGCAATCGACAGAATGGGAAAAGGTAGTTGCAAATGACATATCGGACAAAGGGCTAGTATCCAAAATTTACGAGGAACTCACCAAACTCCACACCTGAAAAACAAATAATCCAGTGAAGAAATGTGCAGAAGACATAAACAGACACTTCTCCAAAGAGGACATCCAGATGGCCAACAGACACATGAAACAATGCTCAGCATCACTCATCATCAGGGAAACACAAATCAAAACCACACTGAGATACCACCTCAAGCCAGTCAGAGTGGCTAAAATGAACAAATCAAAAGACTATAGATGCTAGCAAGGGTGTGGAGAGACGGGCACCCTCTTACATTGTTGGTGGGAATGTAAACTGGTGCAGCCGCTCTGGAAAACAGTGTGGAGGCTCCTCAAAAAACTATCGCCAGAACTCCCCTAGGACTCAACAATAGCACTGCTAGAGTTAGGGAGAGGGAAGGAAGCAAATCATGAGAGACTCTTGAATACAGAAAAAGAACTGAGGGCTGAAGGGGGAGGGGAAATGGGAAGGAGGGTGATGGTAATGGAGGAGGGCACTTGTGGGGAAGAGCACTGGGTGGTATATGGAAACCAACATGACAATAAACTACATATATATATATATATATATATATATATATATATATATATACATACATATACATATAAGAGATTTTTGGTTCTGGATCTCTAAAATGTTGTAGACTGAGAGACAAAACCCAGGACACTAAATTTGAATTTCAGATACTCAGTGTGAGATACAGAATTTTCTTTCATGTACATTGAAATTCTAATTTACCTGGGTATCTTGTGTATTTATTGGCTAAACTTAGCAATTGTATTCCCAGATGAGAGAGATGATACACAACCAGAAGCCAAATATTAAAGAATAACCCTCAGGAGTCTGCATGCTTTCAGAAAATGGACAGGAAGTATAAGTTTGTGAAGCCGCCAGACTTAGTATATTAGTGAATCTTGGGTCAAGACATCAGAAAGGCCTAACAATAAAAAATGTACACAATCCTAGCAAAAGATCCCTGAAACTCATGAGGCAAAAATCTGTCAGACTCAAAAAGAAGAGATAAGCAATTCAACAATTATACTTTGTTATCTCTCCATTTTTCTATAAGATGATGCATAAAACAATGAGCAACAAATTCAGGGAAGACAAGGATAGAGATCACTGAATTTTATCTACCTGACATCTAGATAGCATTCCAACACACAACAGCAGAGTTCAAGTACTTTTCCAGCAAGCATAAAATATTCTCCAGTATGGACCACAGGTTAGTCCATTAAGTAAGTTTCACTAAACTTATAAGGACTGAAATAATAAACAGTATATCTCCAACTATAGTGGAATCAAATTTGAACCCAACAATTGGAGACAATGTGGGAAATATCAAAATATCTGGCATTAAAACATCACATTTCCAGGGGCATCTGGGTAGCTCAGTGGAGTCAGTGTCCAACTTCAGCTCAGGTCCTGATATCTCAGTCCGTGAGTTTGAGCTGCACTTTGGGCTCTGTGCTGACAGCTCAGAGCCTAGAGCTTGCTTCAGATTATGTCTCCTTCTCTCTCTGTCCCTGCCCCTCTAGTGCTCTTTATCTCTCTCTCTCAAAAAATAAACATTAAAAAAAATTTAAACATCACATTTGCAACTATGCCATGGCCCAATGAAGAGATAAGAAGAAAAAAATTCAGATATTTTGCACTGAATAAAAATAAAATTTTAAATATTAAAAAACAGAACATATCAAAATTTATGGAATCCTGTGAAAGTCATGCTTGGAAGAAAATGCATACGTACAAAAGCTAGTACAGGAAAACACCTATAATCAACAAACTAAGTTTCCTCTGTAATTAGGTAGAAACAGAACAAATTAAATTACATCCTATTTATTCTGTTCCATATGCTGGTTATGTGGGTATGTACTGTGTCAAACACCCAAATCTACACTTAAAATTGGTCTATCTTATTCAATGAAAATTGGTCTCAATACTGTTTACTTAGAAAGTGCTAAACAAGGGATCAAATGAGTTAGGCACCAATCCTTACACAGAGTCCCAGGAAGTTGTTCAGTAAGCTGTTCACTTGAACTTCAAAGACTGTCCCCTTCCTTGATTCTGTCCACAGGTCCTGCAGAATCCCTTCTATTTTCCCCTCTTTCCTTTCTTACCTATATTTTATAGGGCATCTCTTCCCCTTATTGTATATCTTGCAGTGTTTCCTTCTTTATGTTATCCAACTGAAATATCTGTCTTTCACTTGGAAAGGTTTGCTGTCAAATGTCTTAGAGAATCCAATGGGAATAAACTTTTATATTATAAAGGTGGGAAAATTGCAAAAAGGTTACCATATCTCCAAGGATCTAAGGGATATGTGGGTATAAAATGAAGAGTTGTTAAGTATATGTGGTTGATACTTTTCTCATCTCATTTAGAGTACTAAAAATAAGTATATATAATAGGGTGGCTCAGTTAAGCATCCAACTTTGGTTTAGGTCATGATCTTATGGTTCCTGGGTTTGAACTCCATGTTGTGCTCTGAGCTGACAGCTCAGTGCCTAGAGCCTACATCAGACTCTCTCCTTCCCTCTCTCTTAGCCGCTTCCTCTTTCTCTCTCTCTCTCTCTGTCTCTTTCTCTCTCTCTCAAAAATACGTAAACATTTAAAAATAAGTATAATAGGAACAGTCAGAAAGCAAAGCATAGAATAAGCAGACAGCTTTACATAGAAATCTGTTATTTGAATGTGACTAGACCACATGGTTGGTTCTTATCATGGCACAAAATACAAGATTCTTGAAGTTTGTTTAAAAAACAAAAACAAGGTGGGGGGAGGGTGCCTGAGTGACTCCTTGGTGGCCCAGTTGGTTAGGTGTCCAGCTCGTTGATTTTAGTTCAGGTTACGATATCAGTTCATGAGTTCCAGCCCTGCATCGTGGAGCCTGCTTTAGATTCCCTCTCCCTCCCTTTCCCTCTGCCCCTCCTTACCTTGCACACGCATGTGCACATTCTGTCTCTCATTCTTTCTCTCACAAAATAAATACATTTAAAAAACAAAATCAAAGAATTCGGTGACATGTCAAGAGCTCCGAAGTTGCCACTTCCATCCTTAAAACAAAACTTCACACACTGCACATCAACGACTTTTCTAAGACCCATTAGAGAAAGGAGGCTGCAGGGAAAGCCACTACCTTGAAGCTTGGAGAGAAAGGGGAATCAGAAGATCATAGTTGAGGGGCAGCTTGGTGGCTCATTTGGTTCAGTATCCAACTTGGGCTCTGGCCATGATCTCATAGTTTGTGGGTTCCAGCCCCGCATCACACTCTACAATGACAGGTGCAGAGCCTGCTTGGGATTCTCTCTCTCCCCCTCTCTCTGCCCCTCCTTGACTTGCATGTACTCTCTCAATATAAATAAATAAACCAAAGAAGAAGAAGAAGAAGAAGAAGAAGAAGAAGAAGAAGAAGAAGAAGCAGCAGCAGCAGCAGCAGCAGCAGCAGCAGCAGCAGGAGGAGGAGGTCACAGTTGAGATCTGCTTTCCTGGAACCCGCTGGGATCATCAGCCAGTGGCAACACTGACCTGGTAAAGCTGATGCACTGCTGGAGGTGGAGTGTGGGATGTGGAGTGTGGACTAGCGAGAGAGGAAGAATTTCTGGGAGGCTGCAGTCTTCGGGATGGCTTTTGAGTTTTCCCTCTGGGAATCCCATCGGGTTCTCTTGGTGTGGAGTCCAGAAAGATCTCCTCTTGACTCTGGCAGAGCAAGCAGAAGTGTGCCGCTTACAGAATGCACTTAGCACAACGGAAATGTACTCTCCAGGGGCAGACTTTTCCAGAGACATCTCCGTTCGTCTCCTGCCTCCTCTAGATTTCCAAACTCACCTCAGAAAAGAACGAAGTTAGGAAACACAAACATGTGTGAAGGTCACATCCCAGAGACACAAGCGTTTTTAGTTATAAAATATAGGCTCTTTCTCTCCAGACCTTATCACCACCCCAGCAGGACCCAGTACAACAGTATGGATTCCAGCTGAAAGAGCGACAAGATGAAGACTTTAACTGAGGAGAAGGTCTTAGCTAGGCCCAACGACAACATGGGAGCCAAAAACATCTACTCTGGAGAAAGCGGATGCCTCTGGCACCAACAGTTACAGTAAACACGAAATGCAACCAAACTCCTAGTCAAATAAATGTGGAACCTTGCAAGAAAGACCTGTTTACCCGAGTTCCTACTCTTCATTACATCATATCCAGCTCCCAACGAAACATTGTAAGGAATGCCAAAACTCAAGGAAAAACTATAGTCTGAAGAAATAAAGCAAGTTCCAGATCCATATTTAGATATAATACAGACTTTTGTTTAACGTCAGACATGGCATTTAAAAGAACAATGATTAATATGTTAAGGGATTCCATGACAAGAGGGACAATGGTGATATAAGCACAGAGATGAAAACTTTAAGGAGGAAACACAAAGAAATTCTTGAAATCAAAACACCAACAAAAATGAAGAATGTCTTCAATGGGCTCATCAGTAGGTTGGATTTGACATTAGGAACGTTGCAAATGAGAAGAGAGTGAAGCAAAGTATCTTACCTGGAAAAAAAGTGACCCATTAACCCAGAATTCTACTCAAAAATGAACTACTGGGACTTCATCAAGATAAGAAGCTTCTGCGAGGCAAAGGAAACAATCAAAAAAACTAACAGGCAACCGACAGAATGGGAAAAGATAGTGGCAAATGGCGTATCAGATAAAGGGCTAGTATCCAAAGGATACAAGGAGCTCACTAAACTCCATACACGAAAAATGAATGATCCAGTGAAGAAATGGGCAGAAGACCTGAACAGACACTTCTCCAAAGAGGACATCCAGATGGCCAACAGGCACATGAAACGATGCTCAGCGTCACTCATCATCAGGGAAATTCAAATCAAAACCACACTGAGATACCACCTCACACCAGTCAGAGTGGCTAAAATGAACAAATCGAGAGACTATAGATGCTGGTGAGGGTGTGGAGAGACGGACACCCTCCTTCACTGTTGGTGGAAATGTAAACTGGTGCAGCCGCTCTGGAAAACAGTGTGGAGACACCTCAAAAAACTATCGATAGAACTCCCTTATGACCCAGCAATCGCACTGCTAGGGATTTACCCAGGGGATACAGAAGTGCTGATACAGAGGGGCACATGTACCCCAAAGTTCATAGCGGCACTTTCTACAATAGCCAAACCATGGAAAGAGCCTAAATGTCCATCACCTGATGAGTGGATCAAGAAGATGTGGTATATATATACAATGGAGTACTATATGGCAATGAGAAAGAATGACATATGGCCATTTGTAGCAAAGTGGATGGACCTCGAGGGTGTCATGCTAAGCGAAATAAGTCAGGCGGAGAAGGACAGACACCATATGTTTGCACTCATAGGTCTAACAGGAGAAACTTAACAGAGGACCATAGGGAGAGGAAGGGGGAAAGAGAGCTAGGGAGAGTGAGGGACACAAATCATGAAAGACTACTGAATACTGAAAATGAACCGTGGACTGAAGGGGGAGGGGGAGGTAAGAAGGGAGGTGATGGTCATGGTGGGGGGCACTTGTGGGGAGAAGCACTGGGTGTTATATGGAAACCAATTTGACAATAAACTATTAAAAAAAGAAGACAAAGAAAAAGAGAACCAAATATAAGCAAATTCAAAGGTAACTAAAATATATATAAAAGAAATTTTTAAAAAATCATTCAAAAGCGAAGAAAAAAAATAAGTATTTTCCCAAACAAACAAAAATGAGGGAATTTGTAACTACCAGACCTGTCCTCTGGGAAAATCTATAAAAACTTGAGGGAGAAGAAAAATGATAAATTTCAGAAATTCACATCTACGTGAAGAAACACTGGTGGATGAATAAATGTGAAGGTAAAATAAAAACTCTTTAAAATATTTTCTTAGCTGGTCGAAAAGGCAAGAGTCCCTTTGAAGTAGTGACCATAACAATGCATCAGGTGATGACAGCTACCGGATTCGTGAAGTGAGTGACAGCAAGGTCACAAGGCATGAGAGGGAGGAGTCAGGAATCTCTGGCAAGAGGGACATGAACTACCTGGGAAGCAGTAACTTATTTGAAAATGGACTTATGAGGGGCACTGGGGTGGCTCAGTCTGTTGAGCATCGAATTTCACCTCAGGTCATGACCTCAGTTTGTGGGTTCAAGCCCTGTATCAGGCTCTGTGCTGGCAGTGCAGAATCTGTTTGGGATTCTCTCTCTCTACCTGCCCCGCACACTTGTACTTTCTCTCTCTCTCTCTCTCTCTCTCTCTCTCTCTCTCTCTCTCTCTTTATCAAAATAAATAAATAAACTTTAAAAAAGAAAAAGAACATTGATTTATTAGTTAAAAATATATATGGCACACTAAGGCAATATCCAAAAAAAAAAAATAACTTGACAAAGTATATATGATATGCTAAAAGAGATAATGTGGAAGATTATAAGATGATGCTTAATTAAAACCTAAGGGGAAAAAAGAAAAGAAAAGGAAAGAAAATCAAAGAAGAACAAATAATAATAAATAATAAAAAGTTACAAATATGATAGATACTAATTCAACAATATCAAAATCACTTTACTTTAAAAATATTTTAAATACACTTCATTTTTCTGGATACTTTTAAATGTAAAGAAAATAATGCAAAGATATTAAAGTTCCCAAATACTTTGAACTCAACTCCCCTATATTAAATGCTATATTACTATTCTACATTTGTTATAATTAACACACCAATACTGATGTATTTTTATTAATTAAAATTCATAATTGTTTAATATTTATTTGTTTTGATATATATATAGAGAGAGAGCACATGTGAACAGGGGAGGAGCAGAAAGAAAGAGAGAGAGAATTCCAAGCAGGTGCAGAGCCAAACACAGCGCTTGATCTCATAAACAGCAAGATCATAAGCTCAGCTGGAATCAATAGTCAGACACTTACCCGCCTGACTGTACCCAACAATCCATAATTTAATCAGACTTTCTATTCCAGGATCTCACTCAATGTACTATATCACAGTTTTCATGTGTTCTTTTTTTCCTTTCAGTTTAATTTCAGTTCCAGTATAGTTAGCATACAGTGTTATTATATTGGGTATACAATATAGTGACTCAGCAATTCTATATACTACTAAGATCCCTTTTTATCACTTTGAATGGAAATGGTCTAAATAAATCAATTAATAGAGGGTTTTCAAGATGAATAAAAACAAGACCCAATTATACTTTGTCTAAAATCAATCCATTTTAATGTAAAGACATGAATAGGTTGCGGCACCTAGGTGGTTCAGTCGGTTAAGTGTCCGGCTTCGGCTCAAGTCATGATCTCACGGTTCGTGGGTTCGAGCCCCACATCAGGCTCTGTACTGACAGCTAGCTCAGAGCCTGGAGCCTGTCTTCAGATTCTGTATCTCCCTCTCTCTCTGACCCTCCTCTGCTCACGCTGTCTTTCTCTGTCTCTCAAAAATAAATAAAAAACATTTTAAAAAAATTTTTAAAAGACACGAATAGGTTAAAAGTAAAGGGATAAGAAAAAATAGATCATACTAACACTTAGCAGGAGCAATATTATATTCACACAAGAAAAACAAACACCAGCTTGAAAATAAGGAAAATTATCAGGGATGTAGAAGGGTATTATGTAGCCATAAAAGGATCAACTTTCCAAGGAAACACAAGAATTTTAAATATATGTGAACCTAACAATAGAACATCAAAATATGTGAGATGAAACTAAAGAAAAATTGAAAGAGGAAATAAACAGTCAACTACTGTGGTTGGAGAGTTGAATGTTACTGTTTCAGTAATTGAGAGATCAAACAGGTAGAAAACAGGTATATAATCTCCCAGAACAACACGATCAACTTCGCCTAAGTAAAATTTAGGGAATATACCACCACAAACAGCAGAATACATGTGTTTCTCAAGCTCACAAGAAGCATTTACCAATATAGTGCATACTCTGGGTCCTAATATACATCACAACAGATTTATTTTTATAAAAATAATACATTTTTCCCAATTTTCTTGGATCACAATAAGATTCAACCAGAAAACACAAACAGAAAAATAGCTGGATAATACCAAAACATTTGGAGGCAAGGCAACACATTTCTAAGTAACACATGGGTCAAGGAATTCTTAGAAGATATTTTTAAAGATTTTGAACTAAATAAAATTGAAAAGACAAATTATCAGAATTTGTGAACTTCAGAAAAAGCATGGGAGTTTATATTATTGAGTAACCGTTAGAAAAGAAGATCTCAATCTGTAATCTAAGCTTCCATCTTGGTAAAGTAAGGAAGAGAGAGAGACAGAGAGAGAGAGAGAGGGAGAGAAAGAGAGAAATTGAAGCCTTAAGCAAACACAAGATATAATAAAAATGAGAGCATAAGTCAATAAAAATGAAAACACAAAAATAATAGAGAAAAATCAACAGAACCAAAAGCTGTTTATTTATAAAGATCAATAATACTGATATATATCTAGTCAAGATAACCAAGAAAAACACAGACAAGATTCAAGTTACTAGTGCTAGAAACTAAAGAGTGCATTACCGCTACTGATCCCCTGGGTAAGACAGAGAAACAGGGGTAAGCTATGATCAACTCTGTGCCCACAAACCTGACAACACAGAAGAAATGGGTCAATTCCTTGAAAGACACAAACTACTAAAATTCATACAAGAAGTAGATAATCTGAATCAGCTTATATCTACTGAGGAATTTAATCAATTATTAATAACATTCCAAAAAACAAAGTACCATACCCACATGACTTAACTGATGAATTATGCCAAACATTTAAAGAAAAAGCAAAACATGACACAAATTCTTGATGACTTCTTTCACCAGTCTTAAGAAAGAGTAGATGCATCAGGATAACAAAATAGGGAGCTCACATACCAAGCCACACAACTACTTATAGTCACTTGACTTAATTTCTCTTTGACAAAGAATACAAAAAATTAAATTTAAAAAGAGTAATATTTTCACCCAATGGTGTTGAAACAAGTAGACATTAATAAACAAACAGATGAACACAGACATGGACTAAACAGCTTTCACACAAATTAACTAAAAATGGCACTACATGGCTTACATGTAAAACACAATCCTGCAAAACTTCTATAAGAAAATATGTGAGAAAATCAGGATGATCTTAGGTTCACGGATTTTTCTTAGCTATAACACCAAAAGCACAATCCACAAAATAAAACAATGATAGTTGAGCTTCATTAAAATTAAAGTCTTCTGCTCTGTGAAATGCACTGTTTATGGAGCAAAAAGACAAGCTATAGAGTACAAAAGTATATTTATAAAATAGACATTTAATGTAGGATTTACATGTAAAATGTACAAACAAATATTAAAGCTTTTTTTAAAGTTTACTTTTTAAAGTTTACTTATTTTGAAAGAGAGAGAGAGAGAGAGAGAGAGGGAGAGAGGGAGAGAGAGAGGGAG
>PJEM01001740.1:266030-282952 GCA_004023845.1 Helogale parvula | reverse complement strand
CCTAGTTGTCAAGGTCTGTTGGGTGGCCCTCGCCCCGCCTTGAGGAAGAACGCATACCTTTATTGAAGAACATGGAGGCCATCTGTCCCATCTCTACCCGGTCTGTGATTTCAAAAAGGTTCGGAGATCCACGTCTCTCTGTGGAGCCAAAAGGACAGGGAAGAGGAAGTGGGTTTCACTTGGAGAAGCTCCTAGAGGGGGTGCTAAGCTCACTAAATTCTCCAGACTGAGGAAATCCTCAAGTGCTTCAAATTCTTTTTTTATTTTTAAAAATTTATTTATTTTGAGAGAGAGAGTGAGCACGAGTGCGGTAGGGGCAGAGAGACAGCAGGGAGAGAATCCCAAGCAGGCTCCGCACTGTTAGCGCAGAGCCTGATGCAGGGCTCGAGCTCATAAATCACGAGATCATGACCTGGGCCGAAACCAAGAGTTGGACGCTCAGCCAACTGAGCCACTCAGGTGTCCCAGCATTTCAAGTTCTTGCAAAAACTTCTAATGTTTCCCCACTTGAAATGTTTTTAAATGGTGTGCAGGAAGGGGACCCCAGGGATGCTCCTAATGGAGGGGAGAAGGAAGGCTGGGTCCCGTGGCCCTGGCTCGGCCGGATGGGGGAGGGGTCTGTCAGGCACGCGTGAGGGGTGGGACAGGAAGGGGAGTTGGACACCCCACATTTGCTCGAGCTTCCAGTGTGCCCGGGGCACTGAGGTGAGCAGCCTGCCCGAGCTGTGAACTTCAGCCAAGTGGTGGAGCCAGCAAGGGGAAGCCTGGGCGCCTCCCCCCCTCCCCTGTCCCGCTCGTGCTCTGGCTGGATGGTCTCTGCGGAGAGACTCCCTCGCTCTCTCTACAAGGGAAGAACTTGTGGACCGGAGGGAGGTGCCTGCCGGCCCGTAACCCCACGACTTACGCACTGACAGGATGGGTCGTTTCTCTGCCCGCTCGTAGCTGTCCTGAACATGGACGTCGCTGTCGGAGGCCGTGGAGGAGTCATCCTCTTCCTCCTCCTAGGAGGGGGCGGGGCAAACAAGGAAAAAGGAGGGGCACATAACTCTACAGAAATCCCACAGGAAACTGGAGACCCATTTGCTTTGATATTTCTTTGCAGAAGGTGCCTGACTGGGGCACCTCTCAACACCTCCATGCTGTCACACGTGAGGGTGTGGGCACTCAGATGTGATCTGAAGCTGCAGTGCTATTCCTGGGGGTACGAGATCCAGGCTGACAAGCGAGCTCACAGTCGGGGGAACAAGGGGACCCACGACACGACGTTAGGGGAGCAGAGGCTGCACGTGTTTGTTCAGGGAGCTTATGTGGCCGTTAGCTCTGGCTCTGGGACAAGGGTCTTGGGGGTGTGGCATGGACATGAGCCCCCTACATCGGGAGGGAAAGAACCGGCCGGAGGGCTGCCTCTCGGCACACAACTGGCCGGAGACGCTGCCCGGGGAGGAGGGCAGCACACACACCTGGCGGTTCTCCATCCTCTTCCAGCGGAGCTGGGCGTTGGCTGCGGCCATGGCCTCGACCACGAAGGTAGTCGTCACGAAGCTGTGGGGAAATGCCGCAGTTTAATCGCCAAAGGCAGGGGGGAGGCTGGAGGTGGTACAACGACAAAGGAAGGACCATTGCAAGGCCAACAAGCCCAGAGCATCCTCTCTTCGGAGAGCTGTTCCCGAGGGGACTTTCGAGATGCATCTGACCCGATAAAATGTGCTTGCCTTCATATCCTTGTCTGCGTTCAGAACATGTTTTGATGCACAGGAGAGAGGGGTGTGAAATGAGCTGATGGGGGCCGGGGGCAGAGCCTGAGCCTGGGGGATGAGGGGACACGGGGCGATGTGGTACCTCACGCCGCGGGGAGGGGGGGGCCTGCTGGGGGCAGAGCAGGAGGAGGCCGGGTCACAATGGGCCTTCTGAAAGCTCGTGGGAAGGGCGGCGGGCAGCCGTCCGCTCTCGGCGCTGGGACCAGACAAGCAGTCAGCTCCCAGGCCCGCACACTGATGCACGGGGCACAGCACCAATAACTGAAAAGGAGTTTGGCTCCAGAATGTGTTTCCATGCTTCTGTCGTTCCTTCCTTCCTTTTTTGGCAGTACCTTTACTCTCCTAATAACCTAGCAAATATAAAAATGAGCTTGCATTTTTAGGGCTCGAATCAAAAAGGACACTGAGAGGTGGCAGCAGACATTTGCCGAGCAGTCAAGCTAGAGTGCAAAACCAGCTTGTCCCTCCTTCCTCTGAGAGAAGGTGGGGAGGCCAGAGCTGGGGTGCAGGGGTGCTCCTGTGGGCAGAGCTGCGGGGAAAGCCGTCCTCCTGACGGTAAGCCCAAGGGCGGAGTCTCTCCCCGCTGAACAACCTCGGATGCACAGTCCTCGCCCTCCTTCCTGAGGCTCCGGCCCAGCCCTCCTCAAGGGCCTTCACCTGCCGGAGGCTGATCGCTCAGCCGCATCCACTCCATCTTGGCGGGGTGCGGGGGGCAGCCAGTCCTGAAACTCCCATTCCAGGGCCTCAGCACCTTCTAGAAAGGTTTCTCATTATCTTGCCTAAGTGACTATTTTAAGGACTTTAGATTTTCCCTTCTTTTTGCAAATAAAACTAGAATCAATCTTAGGTAAGGCGTAAAGAGGCTTCTCTCATGGTTGCACAAAGCCAACTCATTGATCATGTTCAAATATAAATGCGCTGAGCAGGGAGGGAACAGGGCCACCCCTACCCGGGGGCCCCCAATAATCACCTCCCATTCAGAGAGATGACCTTGCTGAGGGTCCTTTAAAGGGGACAGTGGAGGCATGGAAGGACGAGGGCTTGCAGGACGTAATAAGCCAAGGAGGGTCACGACCCCTTGCCCCCAAAGAAAATGGGTGAAGAAACAGAAATGTGAGTGTTTTCCCATCCAGCCTCTTCTACGTCCTAATTTGCTTCATCCATAACCTGTCCCATCCTTCGACGCACCCACTGCTGCCTCCTTCCCATCGTGGAACCGCTGCTCTCCGGGACCACCGACTGCCTCCTGGAAACTGCCTTCGCCCCCATGCTCCCCGCGCCCCGCCCTGCTCTGCTCCGGAGGGTCTTTCTACGTTACTCATCACCTTATACCTTCCAACAGACTCCTGGCTTGTTTCCCCAGAAGTCTCTGAGGGCAGGGATCTTTGTTTCGTTGACCCAAGAACAGTGCCTGATGTCACTTCTCCCAGGGAAGGTCCCCCAGGGGGGCTGTTTCCAGGTGTTCCCTCATCTCTTTTCGGCAGCCTGTGGATTCCCACCTGGAAGTGCGTAGTCCTGAATCCCGCATGAGTCTGGGGCACCCGCTGAATGACTCCCGCCTGTGTGTAGAATCCCCGAGAGGAGCCCCAAGTGGGATCCACCCTCTGTGAGGCACCAGCTGGTGAACCCCACACGCCTGGCTCAAGGAGCAGGTGCCCCTGAGAACTCGGGAGGGCACTGGCCACCAATTTGCTGCCAGGCACAAAGCAGGGTGTGGCTAACACGTGAGTCCGTGCCTACCCGTGTGTTAATCACGTACTTTGTGGGCTATCTTAAGCAAATTCTACATTCCACACTGCCTCTCCTTATCACCGTGGATGTTTGTCAGATTGTTTTTCTGTGGCCAGGTGGTATTTTCTGAGAACAAAAACTGATGGTACCATTACTAAAGCATACAACCGGGAAGGTCAACCAGCCGGAGAGGCACGGCGAGCGCCGCGTGAAACATTCCAGAGCCCAGCCGGAGGTCCTGACTCTTAACTGATCACGTTGTGCAACTGCTCTGCTAGCATGAGACCTGGAGACCTTTGCGTCTCCCTTCCTGTGTCTGGGCCACCCCGGTTAGGATTCACCGTGGGCATCGCCCCGCCCCCCAGGCACGCTTTCTCTGCAGCCTCCTCCCAGCCCCTGGGTGCCAGCCTCTTACCTCATGAAGCCCAGGAACACCAGCAGGACCAGGCTGACAAGCCACCCGGCGGTGGCAAAGGCCTTGGGCATGGTGAGTGCCCCGGTGCCCACGATGAGGTTAAACATGTACACCAGTCCCACCTGGAGGCAACGGAAGTGACATTCAAGCTCTGAAGTTCATTAGCGTCTCCCCGAGGCGGCTCCCGAAGATGCCCCTGGGTGACGGCCAGGGAAGCACGTCGGAAGGGAGAGGTGCGCCGAGGCGCTAGGGAGGCATGCTGTGCAGCCAAATGCTGCGGAAGCAAACCTCGACACTCGGGAGGCTGACGTCCCGCGCTCTGTCGGACCTTCCCAGAGGTCTCCGGCGCTCGGTTCCTTCTCTGCTTTTGGGCACTGCCCATCACCCTGCCATTTCCTATCACTCAAAGCTGCACCTCAGGTGGTAGCTCTCTGCCCAGCCAGGCTGGGGGCTTCCTGAGGACACAGCCACCACATCTGGGGGCCCCGTGCGAGGATGAACCGTAGTGCTGACCTCAAAAAACCTCCACTCTTCCAAGACCTCCCAGCACGTGACCCAACTGCTTCCTTTTGCCCTACCGTCCTGCCCGCGTTAACTTCCGGGGTTTTTATGGAAATGGAGACGCTTCACATGTCACGAAATCCACCCTTTTAAGATATTTGCAGAGGACATATCTGATAAATTAGTATCCAAGACATATAAAGAACTTACACAATGGCCAAAACCCAAATAGCCTAAAAAATGGGCAGAAGACATGAACAGACATCTCCCCAGAGAAGACATTCGGACGGCCTACGGACACACGCGAAGACGCTCAGTATCAGTCACCATCACGGAAGTGCAAGTGCACATCAAGGGGAGACATCACCGCGCACCTGTCAGAGTGGCTGAGATCATCGACACAAGAAACGACGAGTATTGGCAAGGAGAGAAGGAACCCTCGTGCGCGCTGGTGGGAGTGTGCACAGTGCGGCCGCTGCGGCAACAGCATGGGGGGGGGTCCCACAAAAAGTCAGAAATAGAACTACCTATGATCCAGCAATTACATTACTGGGCATTTACCCCTAAAGTACAAAAACACTAATTCAAAGGGATACATGCACCTTATGCTAATTGCAGCATTATCGATGACAGCCAAATAATGAAACACCCCGTGTCCATCAGTGGATAAAGAAGTGGAATATATATACACACACGCACATAATGAAAGGTTATCCGGCTATAAAAAGAATGAAACCTGGCCATTTGCAACAACAGAGGTGGATCCAGAGAATATAACGCCAAATAAGTCAATATAGAAAGATAAATACAGTACGATTTCACTTGTGCGTAGAATTTAAGAAACAAAATGAATGAGAAAAGGGAAAAAAAAAAAGACTAAGAAATAGAGTATTAACTACAGGGAACAAACTGGTGGTTACAGAGGGGAGGTGGTGGGGGTATGGGGATTAAGGGGTGCGCTGGGCGTGCGTGATGAGCGCCTGGGGTTTTATGAGGTCGAATCACTATAACACTGTATGTTAACTACACCGGAATTAAAATTTAAAACTTAATTAAACAATTTTTTAAAAATGTTTTTTATTTATTTTTTGAGAGTCAGAGAGAGACAGGGCAAGCAGGGGAGGGTCAGAGAGAGAGGGAGACACAGAATCCGAAGCAGGCTCCAGACTCTGAGCCGTCAGCACAGAGCCCGATGTAGGGCTTGAACCCACGAACTGTGAGATCATGACCTGAGCCGAAGCCGGACACTTAAGTGACTGAACCACCCAGGCGCCCCTTAAGATTTTTTTTTTAATGTTTGTTTATTTTTGAGAGAGAGAGAGAGAGAGAGAGAGAGCGAGAGAGCGCGCGCCTGAGTGGGGGAAAGGCAGAGAGAGGAGGAGACACAGAAATTGAAGCTGGCTCCAGCTCCGAGCTAGCCGTCAGCACAGAGCCTGACACAGGGCTTGAACCCACGAACCGTGAGATCATGACCTGAGCCGAAGCCGGACGCTTAACCACTGAGCCACCCAGGTGCCCCTTAAGATTTTTTTTTTACGTTTATTTTTGAGAGAGAGAGAGAGAGACAGAGCCTGAGTGGGGGAGAGGCAGAGAGAGGAGGAGACACAGAAATTGCAGCAGGCTCCATGCTCCGAGCTGTCAGCACAGAGCTCGATGCAGGGCTCAAACACACGAACTGCGAGATCGTGACCCGAGCCAAAGTTGGACACTCAACCGGATGAGCCACCCAGGTGCCCCTTGACTCTAGCTGTTAACTGTACTTTTCCTGTTTCTAGGTCTCGATCAGGAAAGTCGCTTCTCTGAGCTGAAGCCTCCGGCAGCCCTGTCCGTTCCCTGTCACTGCGGCCCCCGCCCTCCCCATGCAGGCCGCCCCTCCCCTCTGGCCTCCCTCGGGGTCTTCGGCATCATTTACAACGGGCTAGCTCCACAAAGCGCTCTCTACCCAGTACCCACGAGTCACGCACCCTCCCGTGTTCTGACCCTCCCGACCCCAGCCGTGGGCAGACCCAGCACCTGCTTCCTCTGTTCCCTATATGAAGCTGCTCAAAGTTCCTGGATTTTTTTTTTTATTATTATAATGACCACAGATGAATGATTCCTTCACCTGTGCTTCAACAACATCGATTTTCTTTCTTCCATCATGGACTTCTGGGCATTTCCCACAGCAAACCATCAAACCTCTTCAAGCCCTAGCCCCTGACCCCCACTGCTCTCAGTTCAAGGCTGCATCCTATGTCATGGAGGTGACTGAGGCCATCTGACGTGCCCTCCCCCAGCCTCACTCCCTCCTCACTCAAAAATCAGTGTCTGCATCCTCCCGACTCCCTCTCTGCCTGTGGGGAACACTCGTCCTTCCTCCTGCACCCGAATTTCTGGGCTCAGTCCTTCTTTCTAGAATCTTCTTTTTACCAGCTCCTCCCCTGTGCCTACAAATGTCCTTGACACCTTTAAACCACAACCGTCTTGGGGCGCTTGGGTGGCTTAGCTGGTTAAGTGTCCGGCTTCCGCCCAAGTCAGGATCTCACGGTTTGTGGGTTCGAGCCCTGCTCTGGGCTCTGTGCTGACGGCCCATGGAGCCTGCTTGGGATTCTTGGTCTCCTACTCCCACTCTCTCAAAATAAGTAAACATTTAAAAAAAAAACAAACCAATCCACAACCCTCTCACGACCCTTAACCACACTCACCAAAGAAGCTACCTATTTCCTTTACCTTCCTGTACTTCGTGTTTCCATCCCCACAGCTCTTTCGAAACTATGTTCTTCGAGATCACCAATGACCTCCGATTTGCCCGATCCAATGGCTGACACTCGGATGTAATTTCTCTTCCCTCAGCAACTTCACTCAGTCCTGCGGCTTCCCCTCCGCATCAGCCTTCCTGCGCACCTCAAGTCCACCGTCTCTCGCCGCCCCCGCCTTCCCCTTCTGCGGATTGCGGCCCCGGCGGTTCTGTTTCTGGAGTCTTCTGCCGTCACCTCTGCTCATATTCCAGTTCACAACCTAAACCGCGTCCAGCCTGGGCTGTGACCGCTGCTTCCAACGGGTTCCTGTGCTCTAGGACGCGGGCTGACTTACAGTGTGCTTTACCGCTTACTCCTGTTTATTTTCTTTATTTTTTTTTACGGTAGGAAAGGCCTTTATCGTCTGCCAATGAGAAATGAAAGGGTGGGGGCATGACAGCTCCGCTCCAGGGGCGGCTCCCAGGACCTCCTCATCCGCTGTCTGGGGAGAGAGCCGCTTACTCCTCTTTAAAACAGCAAGCGACACTTCGTCTCTGGGAACACCTACCCATCTCTCATTTTTACTTCCCCGTTCCTTGAAACATGCACTTTTCTATATATATATTAGGTTTATTTTGAGAGAGACCACACAAGCGAGAGAGAAGGACAGGGGGTGGGGAGGGGGAAAAAGAGAGAGAGAGAGAGAGACAGATAGACAGACAGACAAAGGGAGAGAGAGACAGAATCCAAGGCAGGTTCTATGCTCAGTGCAGAGCCCGATTTGGGGGGTTGATCCCATGACCCTGGGATCACAACCTGAGCTGAAATCAAGAGTCAGACACTTAACTGACTGAGCCGCCCAGGCACCCTGAGCTTTCCTACGTTTAGAAAATTTTTATAAAATAACCATGAACTGAACTTTTTTATCACAAATTGGTACCCATTCTCCCAGCATTTTTTTTTTTTTAATTAGAGCTGGGGGGAGAAGGGGCCGGGCAGTGGTTAGGGAGGGCCGGGCTTCCAGGCAGGCGCTGAGTGCACATCTGGGTGCTGGACAGGAAAGCGCCCTGCAGATGGCAAAGAGCTCTGCTCACAGTCCACTTACACTTGGCACAGGCCACCAGCCCCTCGAATCCCACCCAGCACTCAGACACATGCAAATGCCACTTCTCCCACAAAGCCCTTCCAGTCTCGCTCGCTGCTTTTGGACCCCTACCCCTAGAGCAAGAATACTTCCTACGTCCTGGTTTGGGTTCTCGATGTTGGGAGTGCTCGGTCGTTCCCCGGTGCTACATCTGAGGCCCTCGCCATGGCCCGGGGGTCGCTTCTCAGGGTGCCCGGCACACAGCCTCCAGCTAGGAATCCTCGGCCGAGCTGATGACCTGGCGAGGTCCTCCCTAACGTGAGCCTCACAGCCTCTGTCCTGCTGTAAACACCATGGTCTCACTTTGATCACACAGACCGACCCCAGAGGGATAAAAACAAGTCTGACCCGTGTTGTGACATCTCTCCCTGCAGCTCTGTCCTCTGCATGCTGCCCTTCTGAGCAGGTCTACCCTATGAAGGGTAGATCCTTTCTCTTTATGGAAAACGGCCTCAGTGAAGGTTCTTGCGATAGAAGTCAAGAGAAAGTGACGGTTTTTAGCCAAAAGTTTTATAAGGAAATGAAACAGTACAAGCGGCGGTTTTGAATTCAGTGATACCTGAAGGTCTTGAGAGGTAAGGGTCAAGGGTCTATGGTAGAGCAGGGGCTCTCCGCCTGAATTTGGGGCCAGATTCTCTTTTGTTGTGGGGCTGTCCTGTGGACTCTGGGGTGTATAGCAGAATCCCTGGTCTCTGCCCACTAGGTTCCAGTCCTCCCCATCTTTGTGTCTGTGTTGTGATGATCACAAATGTCTCCAGATGTTGCCAAATATCCTGGGATGGTGGGGGGGAGGGGCAAGACCGCCCCCTGCGAGAACCACTCCTGATAAAGACACACTCCCAACAGAAACATCAAATAAGTCTCAGTGAAAAAGACCCTCTAAGGGGCACCTGGGTGGCTCAGTCAGTTAAGCATCTGACTCTTGCTTTTGGCTCAGGTCGTGATCCCAGGGCTGTGGGATCGAGCCCCACATCAGACCCCGTGTTGGGCATGGAGCTCTAATAAAAATTTAAAAAAGCCTTTAAGAACTTCACAAAGAAGTTGAACTGGGATACACCGTGAGCAAACGGGAGCAGAAATGGGTAATCACATATATCCTGCACTGTTGCTATTTTCCAGTTTCAAAGCGAGTACTCTGGGCCTGGTGGGGCTCAGGGAGTCCTGTAGGAAAACATGACACTTCTTCACCTTCCTGGCAAGAGTTAAACCCTCCTGCCCGTCAGTAACGGTGCCAGCAAGGACCAACTAGGAGCAGACTTATAAAGCAGGAAGCAGATCTGAGCTAAGCCACAAGCCAGGTCAAAGGTAGTTGTGGGGCAGGGGGAAGAGGGAGACCTTCTCTTCCTCTGGCTACCTGATGGATCTGCGGGCACAGCTTCCTGAAAAGTGGAGCCGAAAAAGCCCCGCTGCAGGCTAAACCGCCTCTTCCCCTTCTCCGCTCTTCCTTGGGGTGGGCACCTGCTCCCCCATGCTCTCCGGAGGTCAGTGCGGTGTGCCTGCTGCCTTACCTCCTGCCCAGCGGCCTCACCCGCAGGCGAGCGCGAGGCAGGAGCTAACGACGGTTTTCGTCCGTCCGCTTCCCCCAACGGCAGTTGTCAAAGGAAACAGAAGGCAGCAGAGATGCGGAAGCAAGTGGCCTGTCCTTCGAAAGCAAAAGCAGTGATCTTTGGCAAGCCTGGCCTGCAGGAGGGACCCTCGACAGCTGACCCTCATGCAGGGGAGAGCGGGGGGTCCACTTCATCCTCTATTTGGATCACACAGTCCCCGAAGTCCTGAGCCACTCCTGGTCCCCGTAAATAGGGAAACAGACATGCCTGTTCTGAGATCACTCTGAGGAGGTGGGGGGGCATGCGGGCCTGAATCATGTTCTGAATCCAGCACTGCCCTCGAGAGGGCCTGTCGCGTGAGTCCTCTGTGAGGCTGGTGTGCCCGGCACAGGTATTTTATGCAGAACAATGCCAAGCTAAGGCAAACATCCCTAACACCCAGGAAGCGGAAAAGAAGTGACCACAGGGCAACACAGAGGCCGGCAGAGGCTCTGTGTGTGGAATAACCCCGTTATCGGCTGATGCACCTTCGGGGACCGAGTGAGCACTCAGCGTCTGGGAGCGGATCCTGCCTGTCCTGTGCGGGGCAGGGGACTCCAAGCCGTGTCCACAGTGGGGGGACTGCCACCGCTTTCCTGGGCTCCGCCGATGGGGAACCTTATGCCCTTCTCCTGGTCTCACAAGGGATCGAAAACCACTCTCCCAGGGCGCCTGGGTGGCTCAGTCCGTTAAGCAGCTGACTTCGGTTCAGGTCACAATCTAAAGTTCGCGGGGTTAAGCCCTGCATGGGGCTCTGTGCTGACAGCTCAGAGCCTGGAGCCTGCTTCGGATTCTGTGTGTGTCTCTCTCTCTGCCCCTCCCCCCGCTCATGCTCTGTTTCTGTCTCAAAAAAAGAACCACTCTCCCAGGATGGCAGAGTTAGGGAAGCCTCAGGAAAAAAGGCCTGGTCTCTCCTGCAACCCTGCCCGCTAGCTCCTTCCTAATATCACCTCACCCCCACCACCACCCATCTCTGCCCTACCCCTCTCTCTCCCTGTAGGATAAGAGAATGCAAGCAGTTTGTTCATGGCAAATGCCCAGAGGAGGCCCTCAAACACAAACCTCAAACAAAACCAAACACACAGGAAAACGGGGGGTGGGGGGTGGGGGTAAGAGGCAGAACCCACTGAGGCCTTCAGGCCTCGCTGGCCAGTTTCCTGTGGGCATATGCTGACGTGTGAAATGATTATGTGAACAACTGGAGACACGAGAAAAGTGAGCCTATCAACGTTTGTTTTCCTTTCCAAAACTCGGTTACAGAAATAACTGCTTTTCTCATCTCTAAACGTACGGATGCTCTGAGAAGGAGCAAGAACTTCTACGGACAATGTGGACGTTTCACTGCTGATATGAAGAGGAAGCTGTGAGCTGTTACCCAGTTCCTGACATGAGAGGAACACAATTAGATTCAGTCCAAAGGCCAAGAAAGACTTTCCCCAATAAATTATTGAGGAAGGGGGCTCCTTCAGTGCCACACACAAAAGGCACAGGTCCAGTAGGAAGACTCTAGTGTCAGAACGGCTTTTTGCCAGCTGTTTTCAGAGGTGCTTTCTTTTTTAATTTTTTAAATTTGATTTAATTTTTTTGAGAGAGACAGCATGAATGGTGGAGAAGCAGAGAGAGAAGGAAAGAGAATTCCAAGCAGGCTCTGCAAGGTCAGCACAGAGCCGGATGCAGACTTGAACTCACAAACCGTGAGACCATGACCTGAGCCGAAATCAGGAGTCAGATGCTTAACTGACTGAATCGCCCAGGTGCCCCTCAGAGATGCTTCCTTACTCGTCACACCACAGCTCTAGAGTCTGCCAAGCTAACTGGAACAAAGCAGGGATTCTGCAGGTTAGGAAGTAAGCGCAAAGCAGGGCAGCTGTTTAAGGTTAGGTAAGTTCTAGAAAGAGGACTTCTGCTACTCAAGGCAGTGCTGCTTCTCCCTGGGATACTTAGTAGCAACATGAGTCAATCATTTGATTATTCCAATCCTCCAGCTAGGTATCCGGGCAGGAGGGCGCTGCGATGTAACCACAACCAATATTTTATTACGCAAGGAAGATAAACTGGGTGTACCTGTGGGAGGTTGGGGGGTGGGGGGTAAAGCAGACTCAACACAGTAAGAAATCAATCCTTCTAATTGTTCTAATTAGACTCCAGCAAACTGCACTTGGAAGTCTCAGAATGCTTTTCCTGCCTCTTACGCCATCCAGGACTATAAAAGTGATACGTCTTACAGTTCAGCTGGCAATCAAAGTGCTTTCAAACTGCTGAGACGGGCAAACCCAGTGTCAACAGCCGTCAATCACCATCTACACATAGGAGCACAGTTTGCAAGTGCCAGCGGCCCAGCATAAATATTGCACGGAGTTAGCAAGTCAGCTCGTTTCCTTGACTACTCTGACCGGCATCTGACACGTGCCGTCACATGCTCTGAGCCAGGACAGCAGCAATATGGCTCTGGTTGAATGGAGTTCCCCACCCCGGCTTTCGCCGGGGTCTAAGAGCACCGCGACTCGCTAGTACAGTCCAGGAAGCACCGTGCGCCTCTGGGAGCCGGGGGGGGGGGGGCAACCATGGGGGTAAAACAGGTTCTAAAGGTAAAACTCACGTAGGGAGAATAGAGCTCCCCGGTCTCCGTGATTTCACCCGCCATGTCCAAGAGGGAGGAAGGGTCGGTGGGCAGCGAGTTTCTTTAGGTGTCTTCCTCGCCGGGGCGGCGCCTCCTCTGGTTCCTCCCTAAGGCAAAAGAGCAGACTTCAACTTTCTGATCCACCTCGATGGGGGTGGGGGCAGCTCTGGAGAGCACCCCTCCCCCGCCCCCGGTACTTTGATTACAGATGTGGCCTCAATATCTGTCATGAGAGCCCTAGACGACAGACACCTGGGTAGTTTTCTCGGAACTTTTTCCTCGCTGTGCGGAGCATGACTGTATTCAGCGCCGCTTAGACTCCAAGTGACAGGAGACCCACAGGCCACGAAGCTCCTCCGCCACAAGCGTCCCCTTTGCACACTCAGAGGGGGCTATCCACGTTTAATGCCAGGAACAGCGAGCTCACTACCACACGGGGCAGCCCAGATAACTGTCACCTCCGCCTAGAGCAACAAACTGGGGGCTTTCCCAGATCGCCCCCCAACCCAACTCCTGGTCCCCAAACCTCTCCTTTTTAACGAGTCCTCCACTCCCCGCCACCCCCCAACCAGTTTTCTGCCCTGCCTCTGGGCTCCCCAGCTTCAAGCCTCCCCCTCTTCTCAAGAGCCCCGCTCTGAGCCTTTCCCCGACTTCTTCCCCCCTCCTGGTGGGACCCCCAGCCCAGCGCCGCCCCGGCCCATCCCGCCCCCCGCTCCCGCCGGGCCAGACACCTGCACCGCGGCTCGCTCCCGGCCGCCGGGGCCGCCGCGGCCGCCGCCTCCGGCCCCTACGCTGCTGACGGCGCCAGCTGTCCTGCACCAGCGCGCGCAGCACGCATGCGCCCGCGTTCGGTGCCCACCTAGGCCGTGGCGCCCTGGGCGGGGCGCGGCGCGCTGATTGGGCGCCTTGGGGAGGCGGGACCGGGATTGGGCCGGCGCGGCTGCCGTCTGCGTGGCGGAAACCGGGGAGGGGCGCTCCCAGGCGCGGGCGGGTATGGAGGCCGTGGGTCGTTGGGGAAGCCGGGCTTGTGTCAGGAGGCCGATCGCCCCCTCTGCTGGGGACGCTTTCGTCGGTGGGGAGTGGGTGTGAGCTGAGCCGTTCTGGGACCCCAGTGTTTGGGGGGCGGGGAGCGGGGGTCAAGGACAGTAGCCAACAGGTCCACACCAAGGGGAGTAAGAAATTAAGCCTGCCTCACCCTGAAGGAGCCTGGTTAGACCTGGCTAGGTGGGTGGGGAGGAGAGAGGGCCCAAGCCGGGTGGCGGGGGTGGTCGCTGAGAGAAGGGGTTGAAAATAAAAAGCGGGGCTGAAAGTTGATCCCGGGGCGGAGTCTCAGGAATGGGGCCCGTGGTGGGAGCTTTGGGGTTAAGTCTCGGTACTTGGCTTGAGGCTTCCAAGTTCGGCGAGGTGGGACACGCAGAAGTGGCGGCTCAGGCTTGGCCCCCCCTTAGATGCGATTCAAGGATTGTCTAATTATCTTTAACCAGCTGATTCCCCTTCTTTCAGGGGGTCTAGAGTCGTGTTGTCCGAAGTGTTTGGAAGGAAAGAAGGACCAAGGTTCTTCTGACAATGTAGCCCCGGGAGACGTTTAGTGAACTGAAGACTCGAACTTCCACCCTCAGTGGGAGGAAACAGGTCCTGGAGTGCGTGCCCTCCCCACCTGCAGGCTGCTGCCATGAGATTAAATGAGAACATCTTGCTGCTGGGAAAGAAGGTGGTGCTGGTACCCTACACCTCAGAGCACGTGCCTAGGTAAGGGTCCACCTAACACGCGGTGCAAGCCAGCTCTGCAAGGTGCAGGGAGGAGGGTCAGCCTTCCTTAGCCCCAATCTCAGAGGCCATTTCCTCTAAGGAGAAACATCGCTTGAAGTAAAGACAGAAAAAAGTGCACACTGACTCAGAAAATGACGACTTCCCTCCAAGTCACTCATCCCCCTGCTTTTCCCTTTCATCCTCCCAGCTTCCTCTTTGGACTGCCAGCAAGGACTTATTTAAAGTGAATGTAAGAAAAGGAGAAACTGCTCAGTTGTAAATTGGTGATGTTCTGGTGTCAGTGAAGTTCTTGAAGGCTTCTTGTTAGCTTGTCATAAAACTGAGCTGATGGGTTGATCTGATGTCTACTGTTTTAAGAGGCCAGAGCTGGGGCACCTGGGTGGCTCAGTCAGTTAAGCGTCGGACTTCGGCTCAGGTCATGATCTCATAGTCCATGGGTTCGAGCCCCGCATCTGGCTCTGTGCTGACAGCTCAGAGCCTGGAGCCTGCTTCAGATTCTGTGTCTCCCTCTCTCTCTGCCCCTCCCCTGCTCGCTCTTGCATGCTCTCTCTCTCTCTCTCTCTCTAAATAAAGTAAAGACTTAAAAAAAGGCCAGAACTGAGGTGCAGGTCAGACTCTTGTGGGAGACGACTGGCAGATGTCTGGTAGACTTGGATGGTGGTGATCTAGGGGTGTATTCTCTACTTGCAGTTTTTCTTTTTGGGGGTTCCGGGTTCCTGTGCTCGGCCTTTGTGGAGATCTGTCCAGCCTTCCTTGCTGAGGTCAGCCTGCCGTATACTTCCACTTAGGAATTTGAGGAATGTTTGAGTTCAGACTGCTCCCCCGCACTGACCCCTGAGACCACTGACCCCTGCGACCGGATGGATGGGAAGCTGCACAGACAGAACTGATCCCTCCTGCTGTTTGTTCTCCTGTAGGACCAGCCTGCTTCTGGGTCTTGTGGTAGTGACCGTCTGCCTTAGGAGCAACTGTAACCCTTTCCTTGGGTCTTTTATGAGCCCTGTGTCAGCCTTGTGGGGTTCTCCTTGCCACCATCTGTTTCTTCATCTCATAAAATGTTCAGACCTGTGCTTCCGAATCAGTCCTCATGCCAAAGGCCACCCCCCTGTCCCTGCAGGTACCACGAGTGGATGAAATCAGAGGAGCTGCAGCGTTTGACAGCCTCCGAGCCCCTGACCCTGGAGCAGGAGTACTCGATGCAGCAAAGCTGGCGGGACGATGCGGACAGTGAGGAGCAGAGCCCTGGGCCGGCCCCAGGCACAGTCTCCTGGTTCCCTCCCTTTCTCATTCGCAGCTCTAGCCCTTCCGGGGCCACAGAAATTTTGTGAAAAGCCCTTCACAGAAAAATCTTGAAAGTGCCTGAAACGGTCATACTCCTATGCCCACCGAAGCTGGTCCCTGTGACTGACGCTTCGGTCTTCCCCACTCACTGCATCAGACCTGGGAGAGAGAGTAAAGCATTTGGGACTCTGGCTGTGAATTGAGGCCTTGCCCCTCACAGGTCTTGCACAAACCCAGTTGTGGTTGCTGATCTCTGAGAATACTGCTGTTGTTCAGGGGAGGCCATGTTTTCCTGCGTCAGGGGAATTTAGGGCTTTGTAATCAGCTGAAGGGAGCTCGGGGCCCATTTTTCTCCCGGCGGACAGAGGCGATGTTCTGCAGGCCTCTGGTTTGGGTGGGGAGGCTGTCGTTACTTCCCCTCTCTGGGGACTGGGGGTGCTAACCCCGACGCCTCCCTCCTCAGAGTGCACGTTCATTGTGCTGGATGCAGAGAAGTGGCAGGCCCGGCTGAGCACCGAAGAGAGCTGCATGGCGGGCGACGTAAACCTCTTCCTGACGGATCCCGGGGACCCCTCCTTGGGGGAGATTGAGGTCATGATCGCAGGTTTGTCTCGCCTGGCCCTGCCTTCCCTCCCTTCTGGCCCTTGATCTGCTGAACCTTGAGCCAGCTGGGGCTGCATGGGGTATTCAGCTCAATAGAAGGTTCCACATTGGTGAGCCCAGCACTGCCCCTTGGCACTCCGTTAGCCTGGTGGCTCCCCCGTGGAAGTTTCCTTTAGTCCCGTGTCAAGTCCGGGACATAACCATGCTCGGGACATAACCTTTGGTTTTGGGGTCTTCAGACTTCATCCTGCCCCATCCCTGCTGGGGGGAGGGCGGAGTTGGGCCCTAGGGACCCTCCCAAAAGAAATGACCTTACCTGGAGCATCTTCCCTTGCTGTGGGAGGAGTCCCTCTACTTTGTGTCCTCCTTGCTCTACAGCCTTCCCCCAAAACTGTCTTACTGAGGCAGCACCCTGAGGTTAAGGGGTCAGCTTTGGGGTCAGGTTGCCGGGGGTCTCTAAGCTGTGAGCCCTTGTGCGAGTCATTTTAATTTCTCTGTGTCTGTTGTCTTATCTGAACGATGGTAATAATAGTACTAACTGTGTAGGGTCGCGAGGGATGAAATGGGGTTCCGGCTGTCCAAGGCCCGCGGTGGAGCCTGGCACACAGTGTCAGTGACCGTCATTGTTTCCCTTAGAGCCCAGCTGCAGGGGCAAAGGCTTTGGCACCGAGGCTGTCCTCATGATGATGTCTTATGGTAAGGAAGTCTGAGCAAAAATGGGAGAGGCAGCCAGGCCCAGGTGAGGGTGGGGGCACATGCCGGCATGCTGGAAGTGGGCCTTCTCCAGGCCTGGCGGG
>PJEM01001740.1:217670-265930 GCA_004023845.1 Helogale parvula | reverse complement strand
ACCAAGTATCCGGATGTTCCGGAAGCTTCACTTTGAGCAGGTAAGGATGCCACTGGTGGGAGGGCGAGGCCTGGGTCTGGGTGGTGGGGCCCAGGGGTGCTGGAGCTCACGACTGTAACTTAGCTGGCCCTGCTCTTTCTGGCTCACATAGGTGGCTGTGAGTAGCGTGTTTCAGGAGGTGACGCTCAGACTGACGGTGACCGAGCAGGAGCGGCAGTGGCTTCTGGAGCAGACCAGCCACGTGGAAGAGAAGTGCTATAGAGATGGGTTGTCAGGATTCTGTTGACAGCTGGCCCTGTGGGCAGCCACCCTGTGTGAACGGGGGTGGTGGGACCACACAGTCCAAAAGAGCCGAGTCTTGCAACAGGAGGTGAACCGTGGGGCCCTTTGGGGCTGAATGCTCCTGGCTCCACTCTAGCCTGGGGGCCTCCTCTTGGGGCCCTTCGGATTCTGAGCCGGACTTGCCTTGGCCTCCCTCAGGCTGGCAGTGTGGATGAGCGACTCCAGGGCTGGCCAGGAGAAACCTGGAGTGGACTCTTGGACCTGGAATGGACGGCGCGAATCCCCAGGAGGCAGGGTGGAGGTGGGAACAGAGGAGGGGCCAGAACCCCCCTTTTCCCTTGGAGGGGCAGAGGCGGTGCCCTGGAGTGGAGGTCCTGGCCTGGAGTAAACTGCTCAGCACTTTGCCTTGCTTTCTCCTTGGGCCTACGTGGCGAGCCACCAGAAAGCCCAGCCTGCAGCAGCTAGTCCAGCGTAGTAGGGTCAGGGCAGGAGGAGCTCAGTCTGCTTTTGTCCTGCAGAAGCAGGCTGAGTGTGACCCCAAGAAGTTTGGAAATGAACGAGCTAGGCCCTGAACAACAGGGGGCTTGGAAGGGGAGCGAGTGTCCTTTGTCCTTGCTCCTTCTCTTTGGATCCAGGCGAGTTTTGGATAGATCTCCTTGTGGCTGAAGCACCCCTCTGCTGGTGAAGCCTGGAGCCTCTGCTCAGTTGCAAGTTTTCCCCTAGTCCTGGACAGCAGAAGCCACTGAGCCGTACCTTCCTGAAGGTACCTGTGGTCTCTTCCTCTCTGCCCCTGGGAGCAGCTGCCCCTGACCAAGCCACAAGGGGGCGCCAGAGGCACAGGCTTGGGATGGCCAGGTTGCCGGTGCTTTAACAGGCAGAGCTGGGCCAGGCCTCCCCACTCAGAGGGAGGGGAGATGCCCCTGGATTCCTAACCGTCCAGTCATGACCTGCAGTGGCTATCAAGACCGGACAGGTTTCAAAACAGTCACGGAAGAGACCCTCGAGGGTACCTAGAGCGTTCCCAAGGGGAGGAAACCTGCAGATGAGTTGCAGTGATTTGCTCCAGGTGTCAGAGCACTTGATGGCAGAGCCAGAACTACTGCTGAGGCCCTCCGTTCCCAGTCCCCTTGATGCTGGGGAATTCCACCAGCGCTATGCAGGTGAAAAAAAACCCTAGAATCTGACTGCTTTTGGAGACCTCTTTGTACTGTGTCTGGGCCCCTCGGTGGTAAGGAGAGGGTGGGAGTTCTGGCCTCCTGCTTAGTCAGAGGCCCCCGGGGCTTCCCTACTCCACAGGTAAGGTAGGGACCGTCCCTCTGCCCTGTGGGGCACTCTTCAGGCCTTGCTCACCTGAAGGGGCCTCCAGTCAGGGGTCAAAGGGTAGAGGCAAGGTGGGGAAGGGGCGGGCCAGGCCCCAGGCCATTGGTGCCGGGAAAGGGTTTTGAATGGTATCTCTTAACACTGGTGGGAATCTAAGCCCTAACTGGAGGCCAAGATGTCCAGATAGCACCCATCCTTAACTCCCTGGGTCCTCTCTGATTAGCTGTCACCTGAGTACCAACTTCCCTTCCTTCTCTCTGAGCACCCACTCAGAGCCTCTTGGCCTGGCAGCCTCAGCTCTTTTGGGCCGCTTTGGCAGACCTCCGGGATGTGGCCTCAGGTGCCACAGGTTTAAGAGACCTGGATCTTTTTGAGGAGCAGGGCATTTTGCCCTTGGAAAGTCCCTTCCGCCCCACCCGATACAGGGCATGTCCTGGGACTCGGTGGGCTGGGTTTGTTTTCCCCTAGTCCTGGACAGCTGCCCTCCAATCCTGTCCACAGCCAGATAAGATAGAAAATCTGGTGCTAGGGGCGCCTGGGTGGCTCAGTTGGTTGAACATTCCTGCTTCGGCTCAGGTCATGATCTCGCGATTTGTGGGTTTGAGCCCCGCATCCGGCTCTGTGCAGACAGCTAGCTCAGAGCCTGGAGCCTGCTTCAGATTCCGTGTCTCCCTCTCTCTCTCTCTCTGACCCTCCCCTGTTCACACTGTCTCTCTCTCAAAAATAAATAAAACATAAAAAAAAATCTGGTGCTAGCTCAGGCCACTCCCGGGGATCCTGCACCCATGGGCTGCCAGGGGAAAGCTCAAAGCCAAGTCTATTCCAAATGCAGCTCCATTTGGGATTCACAATTTCAGCACTCTTGAATTAGAACTGCATAAAGTCTTCTGGCTATGTGGATCCTACCTCCCACTTCCTACCTCTGGGGCAGCCCCTGTAGGCACTCGGGAGCAGCTCCCCCTCCTACAGGACTTGGGTAAAGCTCAGGCAGCTGAGGGGGCCCAAGGCCCTGTGATTTATAGGCCTACATTCTGTTCCCAGGCCTGGAGTCAGGGAGCCCTGGACTGTCTTCCCCTCCGGCTGCACCCCACCCTGTCAGCCAGAGGCTACCCAGGGCTCTAAAGGAAGACACAGAGGCTGAGGCGATTTGGATGCCAGTTGAATTTCTGATGGGAGTTTCCTTACAATGGGGTGGCAGGGCAGGAGGTGGCCAGACCCTCCCCACATTGCCCAGGGCTGGGGGAGGGGGGGAGGGGTAGGAGCAGAAACAAAAGTTTAAGGCTAAGGCCACTGCTATGTCCTGGATGCAACAACCTGGAAAATCATGTTAATCAAGGAAACAAAAATCCCTCTAGACTCTGTCTGTGGTACTGCATCAAAAAAAAAAAAATAACAAAAATAAGATGCCCAAGCCACAACTCTGAGGACGAGGCCCCTGTCCGCTCCACAACGTCGCTGTACTCAGCAGTCCTTGGTCAACCTCGGACTCCTCACTTGGGGTCGTGAAAGAACAGGACCTCTCGCCTGTTCCCCGATCCTTGCTCAGTGAGGTCCCAGGGGTGTGGCAAGGGCACCCCGAGCGCTCAGGAGAAGCAGGACAAGAGTCCACTTGCTGCCTGGGGCAGGATGGGAACATTCACCTTCCCTGAGGTAAGGGAAGAGCAGAGTTCTCTAGAAAAGTCAGATTCACCAATAGAGGAGGGATGCGGGTGCTGATTTGTGTGTCGATTAGGGAGAGGAGTGAGTGGGGAGGAAGGAGAGGGAGCTGGGCGGGGCAGGGCACCGGGGCTGGCCCAGGCCGGCCGGCTTTCCCGGGTGCCCGCAGGAGGACACTCAGAAGTTGCTGAAGAGTTCATTTTTCTTGCTCCAGTCCATCTGCGGAGCCCGCTTGTTGCCGCGTTTCTGGTGAGCCCTCTCTTTGGCCACGGCCAGGGAGATGTTGAAGTCCAGGATGGGGTCGGAGGAGGAAGAGGTAGACGAGGGTGCCGTGGAGTCCTGTTTCCTGGGGCTGTCTTGGGAATTCAGCTGCAAAGAGGCGGTGGCAGAGAGCCTCGAGTCAGTGCCTGGCGAGGCGTCCCGGTCCCCAGCCCCGGCAAGGTGGCTGGCTCCCTTGGGGCAGTGCCCAGGGAAGCCAGGTCACAAGAACGGACTGTGGCATAGCATGTGACCTCCAAGGCAGGCTGGCGTGTCAGGAACGAGTGTGGCCTGGGAATGGGCTTTCCGTTAACTCAGTGCCACCCTCTGCCCGCCCGGCCGGCCAGCCTACCTCCTCGCTGGTATCACTGGAGGTGGATCTCGCCAGGGCTGATCTAGGGCTCTCAGAGGCGACCTCAGGCAGCGCTTCACCGCTGTTCTCCTGGAACAGAGGAGGGGTGGGGGTTGGCAAGGGACAGGGTGGGGGAGTCCTGAATAAGAAAGGAGCCCCCAGGGGAGACCGGTGCCCAGTCGGGAGAAGCTCCCTGTAAGCCTTTAACATCCACCCCAAAGCCCCACTGCCTGAGCCTGGCGGGGCCCCTCGGGGATTGACAGTTTTACATTCCTCTAAGGATCAGGGGGCAGCCTGGTTCCACCACTCAGGCGGGAGGGACCATTGTGGGATTAGCTGACCTACTCACGGAGAACCCCCTCCCCGACGCTCCCAAAGTAGCCTTCAGGGTTGACAGCCTTTTTGAGGCCAGTGACCATGGAGGGGCTTCGTGGAGCTACAGAGAGCCTCCGCCTGGCACAGGGAATGAACCCATGTGATACTCCCTGAATTCCTTGCGGCCTACCTGTTTACTTGGACTTGACCCTGGGAATCTTGAAACCTTCCCCCCAAAGCAACCAAGAAGGGCTTTGAAGGAATAAGGCGGAGGAGAGTTCGAGGCCAACAGATGGGGGTGACAGAAAGTTCAGGGGGCCCCCGGGAGGAGTCCTCGGGGAGGGGAGACCTTTTCAGTAGACCCCGCAGAGAGCTCCAGCTCCGTGGCCTGACTCTGAGGCAGCCTGTCTCGGAGTGAAGGTCTTGGCCAAGGCTTCGACTTGGTGCTCAGCCTCTGCCTGGGTCCCTCTGCGGCCTCAGCTGGCACCAGGCCCCACCAGCTCTTCCCCAGCCTCCACTGCCTTCTCTTCCCTTCTGCCCAGGGAGGGGGGGGAGGAGGGGCTTTGTTCTTCCAACCCAGACTGGAAGTAGCAGGGCCCAGGCAGCGTGCGTCCAGACACTGAAGCTCTGTTCTTGGGGGGAAGAATGGCCTCTTCTGTACGGTGGGGAGTTGGAGGCGGGGCTTGTCCCCAGGATGGCGGGCTGCAGAGGGGCCCGGCCAGGCGTCTCTCTCCCGACTGCCTTGGCGCGAGGCAGGGGTTGAGGGGTGCACCGGCAGTTCTGTAGCTTGGAGCTCAGATCAGAGGAGCTTGGAGACGGGGGTTTCAGCCTGAGCCAGATAGCTGTCCCTGTCCCAACCACGCCACCTTCCACCCTTCTGCAGCCCCGCTTGAGAGCCAGAGAAGCGTTAGAGGGCCTGCCTTTACCTTCCGGATCTCCCCATTGGTAAAGGGCTCGGGCAGGGGACCTACGGGAAGGAAAAAACAGCAGAGGTGAGTCCAGAAGCTCTGGGGGAATGCAGACGGAGTGGTGCCCGGAGAGGAGGGAGAGCTTCAGGGGTTTAGGCCATAATTAGACCTTGTTCCCTGTGTCAGTGTTTAAGAGTCTTGACTGCAGCCCTCTGGAAGTAGGTCTGACTTTCTGTTGACCCAGCACACACATAGAGATGACACGTGTGTAACAAAAGTTTCATGCAACAACGTTCCCCCTTACTACTTCGTCAATGCTCGCCAATGTTTTCGAGTCAGAGAAGTACGCTAGTCTCTGCCAAGTTGATCTTATGAACCACGGATGGGTAATGAGCTTGGGAAAACCACTGTCCTAGATGGGGGTGAAATTCCAGGCTGGCTGCCCAAGACCTGGGAAGCTTGTTAGAAATGCAGATGCCCGGGCCTTGGCAGCAGGGCCTGATTCAGTGGGTCTGGATGGGCCTAGGAATCAACATTTTTCAGATGGCTCCCAGGCGGTGCTGCCTGTCTCGAGAACTGGAACCCCACCCCAGGTTACGGTCAGTACCGGTCTTGGCTGAAAGAGAAAACAACCCCAACTCGTGCCTGCCACGTGAGGGGAGGGGATGAGGGGCTCTCAGGGCAGGGTCCTGAGCGTGCCCTCCCCCTGCCACGGGAAAACGTGGTGGCAGGATGAGTCGGAAGGAGAGACACCGGCCTGGGGTCCCGGTTCCACCTCTGGGGACTGGGCAGCCTGAATGGGTTTCTTCTGAGCTCTTCGTGTAACATCAATGTGCATCTTTCCCACTGGCCGGGATGGCAGGCACGGCTGACTCTCACCATTTCCTCCCTGGTGCTACCCACAGTCCTCCCGCGGCGGCCAAGCGGGGGACTGCTGGGACACGGGGACACTGGCTCTCCCACCCTGCTCCCCCACGCTGGCCCCTTCTCCACGAGGGCCAGGCTGTCTCACGTGGTCAGCGACAGCTGCTGGGGGGAGGAGGGCAGCCTGGAGACCCCAGGAGGGACACCTGGGGAGGAGACCTGCCCCCAGGCCTCTCCCAGGGCGGCTTCTCCGGCTCTGAGGGCTCATCTCACCCAGCCAGAGAGATAAGAGGAAAGAATGTCTGAGGGCTGACTTCTTAGGGGAAGGTGGGGGGAAGGATGCTGGAGGAGGCAGGGGAAGGTATTGGAGGAGCCGCGTGGAATCCAGATTCCAGCTGGCTTCCCCCATTCCATGGGGCCAAGAGCAAGGCTGGGGATTCTGGGGGCCTCAGCTGCCCCCTCAGAAGAAAGGAACTATCTGGGTTGTCTGGTTTCTGAACTTGGGACACCAGGGTAAGGCAGTGCACTACCGCCCAGGCCTAGAGTCAGCTGGGGATTTCCACCTGACCCCCCCCTGCTTCCAGGACCCCCGAGACCCACCTGGCCCCTCCACCTGGGGATCAAGATCTGTGGCAGGATGTTTGAGTGGATCACCCCCCCACAAATAAAATCAGGACACCCACTCACTGCAAAGTTCAAAGAGGTCCCCTCCACCCTACTCCCCCCCCCACAGCCCCCAGGAGCCATTTTCCCAGGGAGAAAGTCCAGACCAGGGAGCGAGGGCTGCTTAACTCCTCACTGCCCTCGGGCAGCAGTGTTGCCCGGCTGGGCTTGGGCCTGGGCAGGGGGAGATGCCAGGCTTGGCAGTGAAATATGGGGGATGGGGGAGGGCAGGGGCCCAGGGACCAAGAGGGACCCACTGCTCTCTAGAGCCAGTGAGCCTGGGTTTCCAAGACAACCTGAGAGAAGGGAGGGGAGGCACTGGGCCCCTGTCACTGGACTCTGATCTGACCAAGTGGAGCTGGAGTTAACCCTTCCCTTGCGTCAGCACCGCCTGGAGAACCCACTAGGGGCTCGGGGCCTCCCTCTGGTGCTGCTGCTTTGACCTCTGTCCCTCGTGCCAGCCTAACCCTGTCATATGCCATCCTCAGAAAGCCACGGCCATCCCCGATTCATCTCCTGACACCAGGCTCCTCTTTCCCGACCTCCACCTCTGGACCCCCTGAAGGAGAGGCAGGGAGCGGAGGCAGGAAGCTGCCCACCCCTCCCCTGGGACACGGTAAAATCTAGAGCACTGGCCCACATCCGTGATTTGGGGACCCCTGGCTGCCCCACCCAGCTCACCATTCAGGTGCTCCTGAGACGGGATCACTTTGCACTTCTTGAAGAACTCATCGGTTTCCTTGTCCACCACCAGCAGCTTGGCCTCGTCCCCACCAGCCTTGATGGCAGATACCACGTCTGCATGCTGCTTGCCCTCCATACAGACCCCGTTCACCTGTGGGTGAGGGCAGGGGTTACCGGCACAGTTTTGGAGGGATAGGTGGAGGGAGGCACAAGCGGTCCTCTTCGTCCTCAGCCGGGTGGCAGTCTGGGGACATGGAGCGCTGCACCCTCCCCCCCCCCGCCTCCGCCCCCGTTGCCTGTGGAGTCTTAAAGTAAACCAAGTGGCCCTCCCACTTGACAGTCAAATGAGGAGGCAGGACACATGAGAAAAGCCAAAGAAAATATGGAGAAAAGACTAAACAAACACAGCTGGGACAGGAAAGATCGGGGAGGCCTGGGCTGGGCCCTAGCATTTCTATGTACTTGCGTCCGACTTCCCGCTCTGGGCTGCGGTTTGCTCACGTGTAAAAGGAGTCTTGGGAGAGCTTGTATTCCAGCTCTGAGGTTCTAAGACTGAGATTCTGGGGCCTGCCCAAGGCCCAAGGTTCATGTTTCCTTTCCTCCTGAGCACTGCACAGTAGTGTCTGACTGCACCTGCTGCACAGAGGCCTCCAGCAGTGGAAAACCCTGCAGGTGGCCCCTGACAGCCACTGGCATGGATGGGTGAATCCTGGGCTGCTGGTTGTCTCTTGGTGAAGAACCCAGAGGAGGTGAGGGCAGGAAAGAAGTCCGTCCATCACCCACCACCACCCACCCATCCATCCATCCATCCTCTCTCTCCCTCCCCTCCTGCCTACCCCCTCACCATTCTTCCCCTCTCTCTGGCTCCCTCCCTCTCTCCACCTACCTGGCATCTATGGGCTACCTGGACCTCACGGGCTAATCAAGGAGCCAACAGGGTGATGCTCCCCAGGAACTGCTTATCTGTGGGGATGCAGTCAGGAAGGGCTTGGGAAGAGGGTGAGAAGCGCTACCTCCACGATGCGGTCCTGAGCCCGGAGCCCCGAGGCCTCAGCAGGTGAGTCTGGGTCCACTGCCCGGATGAACTGGCCTGGCTTGGACTTGTCGCTGTGTAAGTTGAAGCCGTAGCCATTGGCACCCTTCTTCATGGTGCAGAGGCGAGGCCGAAGCTCACGCTGTGGGGATAAAGGAGGGTTTGTGACCATTCTCCATCGCCCGAGGTCCTGCTCTCCCTGCCCTATGCCTGACCCCCCAGCCCCCCGAAGAAACACTTGGGAATAAGGCAGGTTCGCTGAGCTCCCAAGCAACAGTTCGAGAGAATGCTGGGCTGGGCCCCAGACCTGTGCAGAGATCTGGCACTGCAGCAACCGGCTCAGGTGCCTGTCCAAGCCAGCTGCCTCTTCTGGTAAATGGGAGGCGGGACCACATTAGCTGAAGTCTCTTCCCTTGTGACATTCTAAGGTTAACAGTGTTATTTTGATTGCTGCCTTCTCCCTCCCCTCTAAAAGTTCAGCCTGGCTAGGTGACTGGGGATCCCCGGCCTTCTTTTGTACCCGGCTCTCTGCAGTGGGGCAGCAGAGCAGGTGTTTACTGAAAGCTGGTCAGCATGTTTACGGTAAAGCCTTTCCCCATCCAAGCAAAATGGCCCAGCCAGAAGGGAGCATGCAGCCCGATGACCACAGACTTGGGAGAAGCACAGCCAGGGGGCCTGGACAGGACAGGAACCCCCACCAGCAGAACCAAGGCTGAGGGCAAAGGCAGCAGTAGAATCCCAAAGACCCTGTTGGTCCCCAAGGAGCCTGAGTGGGGAAGGGGCCATGAAAAGCAGGGCTGGGCTGAAGAGAGCCCCGTATGGCTGTAACCCTGATCGAGGACCTACTGAAAGGGCTCAGGCAGGTTTCTCTCAAGCGCTCAGACACTTTACTGAAAATGGTTTTCACCATCCTAGGTCCAACTTAAGCAGCTTAGCTCAGAAGCTGCAGCCCTAGGGATGCATTTACATGATGGAGGGAATCTGGCTGTGCGCAGCCAGGCAACTGAAACCTTGGCCAGAAAAGCCTGAGCCCAAGACCTGGCTCGGGGGACCCTCTCCCCTGCCTCCCAGGCCCGGCTGGGCAGGGCTGCAGCGGCCAGCCTGCTGGCTCTGGGTGATCCTCCACCAGGGCCCTGGCCCAGGGGCCAGCTTCCCTACTTAGTAGCTATGTGACCTGGGGCAAGTTGTTTCCTTCTTAGCGCCTTAGTTCCTCATTTATGGACCATTCTTCGGGCCCCCTGCCTCCTAGGGTCCCACGGTTGCCGTGAGGTCAAGTGAGATCATTAGCATAGGTGGAAACGCTTTACAACTCCAAAATCCCTGTGCACACGGAGACTTTCTCAGTGTTGGGAACACTAATGAAGAGTCCCCCTGAAGCTGAGAAGGGAGATTCTGGGGGTGGGGGTGGAGGCCAGGTTGCTCTGAAACGCCAGTCCCCAGCTGGGAGTAAAGCTGGCAAGGGAGGGCAGGGAAGGAGAGGAGGGCTTACAGGCCTCCTGCCCGAACTTGCCAGCCCCAGGAGGCAGTGCCATCTGGGGCTCCCTACCCCTCCACTCTCAGGGGTGGCTGCAGCATGACTTTGCCTCCCTTCAACTGCCCAGGCAGGTCTTTCCCTGTGTTTCAGGATGTTGGCAGGGGCTGTGGAGAGGGAGTTAGGAAGGAGGGGTGATGGTTGGACACTGATCTGGGCCAGAGGCCTTGGGCCCTTCCCTGATTTCTCCTCCAGCAGGCTCTGCTCAACCCAGAGCAATAGCAAAGACGAAGATGAGAGCATAAAAAAGTGTGTGTGGCCGGCTGCACAGAGGCACCCTCTCCCCAGGGGCTGTGAAGCATCCCCTTCTCCCAAACTCTCTGTGGTCGCCAGGTCCCCCCTGGTTCCCCAAGGCTCCTGACTGCAGGGCACCTTCCCAGGAGGGCCCCTGCCACCACCTTCCTCATTCATCTCCCCCTCCCCCCAGCCCCCAGGGGATCTTCCGGAGTTAGTGAGGCTCTTCTCCCCTCCAGCTAATCCCTCCACAAAGCTGACAGCCCAGCCCTCCCCAGGGCCGAGGTGAGCAGGAACAGGTCTGACCAGTGCCACCAGGCAGGCTCAGCTCAGCTCAGCTTGGCTTGGCTTTCCACAGCAGGGAGGAGAATCTGGGGGGGTGGAGGGGTGGGAGGGGGCAGCTCTGTCATCTCTGCTCCTCCCCACCTCCCCTCACTCCAAAGAGCCTTCCCATAGCAACTTGGCTGGGGCTGGTCACCCCAATTTTCAAGACGGGGAAACCGAGACTCCAGATGTTAAGCCCACTGCCTGAGGGTCTACAGCTTTAGGGTGCAGGAGCCGGAGCTCCAATCAGGAGCTGACTTGGACCCTGAGTTCCTTCCACCATTTGTGGGCTGGTCCTGAAGGGACCCAAGTCCAGACTGGGAGGAGGCCTGGCTGGAGCGCCCGGGCTCTGCAGCAGTCTGTCGTAAACATGGGTTGCCCTCCCTCCAGCCGCAGTCTTTGCTGGGAGGCAGCTGGTCACTGATGAAACCACAGCCTTCCTCCTTCCTTCCGGGTGCTCAAGGTCTTAAGGCTACTTACGGCCAGAGCGCCAGCCTGAGCTGGAGGAGCTTGGTGGCTCCGGGGGTGCTCCTGGCCAGCAGGGCGATCAACTGGCCTGGGTCTCTGCTCTTGAGGCTTCCCTTACTGATCCTCTGCGTGTCTCCCTGGACACCCCCTGTCTGGCGATCTGTCTTTAGAGCCGAAGGGCCTGCTTTGAACCTTACTCCCCTTCTGCCAGTACCACGCTATGAGGATTAGAGGAAGTGGGGCTCAGCTACCCCATTGCTCCCTTTCCCCTGCGCTGGGACCTGCTCCACTGCCCTCTGGGGTAGCTCAGCAGGGAGATAAGAAGCCCCAGGTGGTTTTCTGAAGTGTTCAGACACCTCCAAGGGCCCCAACTAGCTCCCTCCTTCCCAAGTCCCTGGGGAGGCTCCCTTCCCACAGGAGGGGTGGGGGCTTCTGACTCCTCTAGGGAGACCAGCCTGTTTCTGTCCACCCCTCCCCCAGCTGTCTCCAGGACGTGTCACTGCCAGCTGCTGAGTCAGCCCATCAGAGGAGCCCATCCCAGCCAGGGTGGAGGCTGGTGGGGCAGGAGGAGTCCCTGGGGGCAGCCTCCCTGGGGATCTGGCGGGGAGGGCTGGTCCAGCACCCCAGATTTGAAGTAGGACCTGGGTTCTGCTTCTGGGGAAAAGGGGGTAGATGAAAAGTCCAGGCCCTCCGGTCCTGGTATGTGGCCCCCAGGAGGGGCCATAGTGCCAGCTCCAGCAGCGTCCAGAGCTGCAGGTGTGGGGGGCGGGCAGCTTCAAGGGGAGCATGGCCTCAAGAGTGTTTGGGGTATGGGGGAGGGTGGCTCCCAGTAATGAGGACAGCTCAGAAGCAGAAATCGGAATCTGCTCAGTGAGGAGCCTGGAAGCAAGAGGGAGGAATGAGAGGCAAAGGTGGCCAAAGGGCAGTGCGAATGGGCCGAGGGGAGCTGGGGGCTGGATGGCTCTGACTCTCACTTCCGGGCCACACCAGACAAGCCTGCCAGGAAAGACCTGGTCGGGCAGGAGAACTGCCTCCAGACTCTTCTCCCCCCGCCAGATCGTCAGGCTGCACCAAATCCTGTCCCAGGCCGGTGCGGCCATCCCCTCCATCCTCTCTCCTCTCCCAGGGAGCCCAGCCCAGCCCCAAGTGGCCGCCCAGTCACCTCCACCCACGCAGCCCGGGGAGCGGACTGCGGGCACGTTATTCAATAGGCGCCACCAGCAGCCACCTGGAAAGCTGAGGAAAGTCGATACCCTAATCCCAGTGCCCGTCTCAGGGGAGCAGGCCCAGGGCCACTCCCTGTCCCCCCCCCAGGGGAGGGCTGCTGGGGGCCAACGCCCCGCTGAGCCCAGCCCCTCCCGGATGGGTGTCATGCTGATGGCCCTATAGAAAACAGCCAGGTTGCTTCCAGAAGGCCAGCCTGGCTCTGGGTCTCAGAAGGAATGGCTGGTGAGGCCACTGCGGTGGCTAGGGGAACAACAGAGGTGACCCTCACCTCCCAAGCCCGCCCTTCTCCCAACCCAACCCAGCCAGGGCTCTTGTTTATGCAGATAAGATTGATGTCTGTGGCCCCAGACAGGGAGATCAGCCCCAACCCTGGGGTGGGGGAGCGTGGGGGGAGGGGAAGGAGTCCTAGCTGTTCTGGTGGGGGTGGGATACGGGTATGCTGGGCAGAAGGCGCCCCGCCTGCTCTGGGAGGCAGCACGGTTGATCCACGGAACTCTGGAGACACAAGCTTGGGTCCGGTGCCATCTCTTCAAGGAAGCCATGATGGTGGCGAGAGCTGAGCTGGCCTGGCCTGAGGGCAAGTTGGGAAGTGACCGGGAGCTCGGACCAGGGTTCTGGGCTGAAGGTTTCCTACCCTCACCCCCGGTACAAAGGGCTTGGCTGCCACTGACTCATGCCCCACGGCCCTGATACGGCTTCATCTCACCCCAGAGGGCCCTTTCCCGCCCAGGTCTGTACGGACTGAGGGATGCTGGACACCTCCATTTGCAAAAAAAAGAGCTACTCTAGCCCTTGGCCTTGTTTTTCCTGTTTCTCAGTGGGAAGGACCCTCCTGGGACCCGGAAGGAAACATATGCTAAAGTGGGGGGCTGCTTCTCCAACACAACACACGGGGGCCCGGAGCCAGCTTCTCCCTCTGGTTCTTTTCTCCTGGCGCTGGCCAGAGACCCACCCAAAGGAGTTTGGCGCAGGTATCCCCAGGGCTGGGCAAGCCTGGGACGGAGCAGGCTGGTACGTGGGCTGTTGCCTGGCCGGCCGCCCTGTGGCATTCTCATCCCTCCTCATCCCTCACCCTCCTCCCGGAAGTCACTAGATTTAACTCCTGCAGGCTGTCCCAAGATGGATGAAGACCTTAGGGAGCCTGTATATTTGGGGCCCTATTGAAATAACAAAGAGCAGCTACCGTTTAATGAGCATGTACTATGTGCTGAGGACTGTATTAGGATTTTATGTGCACTTTCTCATTAAAACCCAATTACAGTCCTGAAAGGAAGGTATCATTACTCATGCTTCCCAGAGAAGGAAACTCGGGCTCAAAGAAATCACACAAATGGCTCAAGTACCCAGCTGAGAGGAGAAGGCAGGCTCTGAACTCGCGCTGTCCCACAGAAAAAACGTCAGGCAGGCAGATAATTTAAAATTACATAAGAGTAAAAACAAATAAGAGAAATTAACTGTAATTATCTTATTTAACACAATACACCCCAAACTGTTATCATTTCAACATGTAATCCACTTAAAAATTACGAACGGCATTATTTTTACATCTTTTGTTTGTAGTATGTCTTCCAAATCTGGTGTACATTTTACACTTCCAGCACATCTCAAGTGCTAAGAGCCACATGTGGCCATTGGCCACCACAGTGGCCCGCTGATACTTCTAGAAGCCTCACTCTCAACCATGACACTGTCAGCCCCCAACGGTTGAATTAGGCACCATGGCCTTGTAAAGCACCCTTATGATGGACGACATCAATGAGCCAGTGGCACTTGAATTCCATTTTTAGGAAACCCATGCCGCCTGCCCTCTCCTAGGGCACAGGAAACTAAACATCGCCCACAGGGCTAGGGACATGGTGAGTTGTTCTACTCCAGGGGTCTAGGAAGGCCAAGGCCAACAGTCAAGGGCCTTCAGGAGGGGCCCTTTGTGCTATAGGGAAGCCCCAGGGCCAGCAACGGTGGGTTCTTAGGACCCACAGGGTTGGGGGTGGGGTAGAGACTTAGAGGCTAGACTCCTAGCTCCAGCCAATCGCAGAAGGAGGGTGAGGCCACTTCTGGGCAGAGGCCTTCCATCAGGGCTGATGCATTCTCCAGATGGTGCTGAAGGCCATCCCTCAGGGACAGAAGCTATCTGGACCCTTCCTTGACAAGGAGCTGGTGCAGGCAGCCTGAAGTTATGCCACAGGGATGGCTCTTATGTGGCCCCGAATGTGATGGGCAGAGACACCCAGCAGGACACTCAGGCCCTCAAGGACAACCCAACTGTATGGCCAAATGGGTGTGAAGGCAATGGAGGCAGAAAGAGGTGGGTTCCAAGCTATGTGGGAAGGGCTCACGAGCTGGGAGCCCTGGGGCCGCCCACCTGGACTGACCAAGATTCAGTTTCCACATGTGGACCACGGGGGGCTAATACCCGCCTCATGGGGGTCGAGTAGATGAAAAGACATGAGTCCTGTTAGGTGCACAGCACATTGCTCGACACAAATAATAGCGATTGCTTATTGAACACTTACTACCAACTCACAAAATGGAGAAAACAATACCTAATTTGCAGGGTTGTCATAGGAGAATCCATGAAATGAATGTCGATTATCTTTATGGCACAAGGCTGGACACTAGAAATTTTGTCTCCTTCCCCGGTAGGGCTACTCTAGCTCAGAGCAGCAAAAAGCACAGGAACCCCTAATGATATTGGGATGGAGAACTCAGGCTTCTCTCTGTAAAAGGCCGGCAGCACGGGTGAAACCTTGGCGGTGTCCCTTCCTCCCTTAATTCCTAAGTGCTTGCTCCCCCCACTACCCCAGGGCTCCATGGGATGGGAAGTGTGGACAGGAAGAGAAGGGCCCCTATCTAGACATACAGAGAAGGGCACCCCATTCTAGCTCTCCAGAACGACTGATTTAACTTTACAGGAACCTGGTAAGGACCGGTGGAGAAAAAGACCCCAAATATGTGGCTTACGAGGAGGAATTTAAAATCCCCGTCTATTTAAAATCCAGACACCACGCAGTTCAAACCCTGCTCTGTGTTCCTAAACTCTAACTTGGTCGGTGTGAAATGGCCTGCCTGTCCTGGGAAAGAAATTGGTAGGTTTCCAGGTAATTGTACCCACGCACCCACCTGCCCGGGAGTGCCTGCTCTCTCCCTTTCTTTTCTTTTCTTTCTTTCTCTCCTTCCTTCCTTCCATTTACATTTTATTTAAGTAGGTTCCATGCCCAGCCTGGGGATCAAACTCACGATCCTGGAACCAAGAGTCCCATGCTCCACTGACTGAACCAGTCAGGCGCCCTGGGATGCACCGTTTCTGCCTCTGGGATCAGGGTCAGGTCTGGCAGGAACCCACCCCACGCTGGGCACTGACACTGACACACACACACACACACACACACACACACACACACACACACACCTCTTATTTCATCAAATCTCCCCCAAAACCTGCAAGGTGTGTTGGTGTTCCCATTTCACAGAAGTAGAAGCTGAGGTTTGCAGGCAACAATGGACAATTACGGTACCAGAGCCAGCGGACCTGGAAGCCCAGAATTTTAGCCTTCTACTCTTAAAATGGAAGCTCCTGGCAGGCAAGAGAAAGGAGTGGGTAGGTACTGCCTGGAATGCGATCGCTGGGGGTGCCTGAGGCGCAAACAGGCCCAGGTATGCTGGGACTGCCAAGAATTAGGATAAAGGTCCCTGATGGCTATCACGCATTCATTCACTCAAAAATTATTTGAGCCCCTCCCTCCTCTGTGCCAGGCACAGCACTGGGGATAAAAACACAAAGAAGACACAGTTGCTCTCCTCACCATTGCAGCAGTGGTCAAGATCATGAACAGATGATTAAAAACTGTGTGTTCAGGGGCGCCTGGGTGGCTCAGTCGGTTGAGCATCCAACTTCGGCTCAGGTCATGAGTTTGAGCCCCAAGTCGGGTTCTGTGCAGACAGCTCAGAGCCTGGGGCCTGTCTCAGAGTCTGTGTCTCCCTCTCTCTGCCCCTTCCCTGATCATGCTGTCTCTCTTGTTCTCAAAAATAAGTAAAAACATTTTAAAAAACCTGTGTGTTTAGAGCAATAAAAGATGCAGGAAAGGGAGGAGGAGGTGAGCAAAGAAAAGGCTCCTTCTGGGGGTGCCCGGACGGCTCAGTCAGTTAAGCATCTGTCTCTGGATTTCAGCTCAGATCACCATCTCACGGTTGATGGGTTTGAGCCCCACATCAGGCTCTACGCTTAACAATGCAGAGCCTGCTTGGGACTCTTTCTCCTCCCCTCTCTCTAACCCTCCCTGGCTCAATCTCATGCTCACTCTCAAAATAAATAAATAAACTTTGGAGGGGGAAAAAAAGGTCATTCTGCCTGCAGGGTCAAGGAAAGTTTCCACAGGGCTGTGAGTGGTTTTCGGAGAGTGTGCCTCGTGGAGAAGGGGCTGACAGGTCCCCAGGCTGAAGGGTATCATCGGGCTGCTGTACTGGGACAGGCTGCAGAACACCTTTTGATTTTTTTGAGAACATGGCCTCTCACTGAGCACCAGGCTGGGACACAGATGCGCTTGCCCAAGCAGAGGCAGATCCAGGGCCCGCTGCCCACGGCTGGGCGTGCAACAATCACTGTGAAATACTTATTGATTCAAATACCACCAGCAAAGTTTGCTGAGCACCTACTTAGTGCCAGGCATAGGACCACTGCTTTTTAGGCCTCCCCATGTAATCCCAACCCCAGGTGGAAGTAAGGAGGAAACAGAGGCCTAGGAAGGGTAAAATACACGGGTCAAGATGGCCCCATTATAGTACAGCTGGCTCAGGCGTGCCCGCCCACCACTGTAACTTGTGGGGGCTGTGAGCAGGGGCTTGCTGGGCCTCTTTCCGTGGGGGTGGGGAAAGCCACCAACAAAGCAGGTGGGCAGAGATGCACGTCCCCTCCACCTCCTCCCAGAACAGCGCCACAGGCAGCCCACGGCCTCTGCCCTGTATGTTTCTCCCAGTGAGAGGTCACCTGCCACCCACTCCCTGTGCAGCACTTTCCCACGGAACACCGTTTATGCTTGTGAGAGCCAATGAAGACACCCTAACCGCCCCCACTCTGCAAACACACTCAGGTTAAAACTAATTAGCAAAACTCAAGATCTTTGTATGATGAGATGCCTTTTAGGGAAAAAAATAACTCTTACTATGTCTATTAACTTTTTCCTTTTTTTTTTGCAAGGACAAGGGTGGGTCACCTACATGGAACCATACCAGAGGTTCATGGGCAATTCCTATCAGAGGCATGCGCTCTGCAGGAAGAGAGTCCTCGCACAAACGCTGGGGCAGAAAGGTGCTCAACTCAGTATCCACTCGGGGCCAGAGTACTTCCCATTACTCAGTATCCACTCGGGGCCAGAGTACTTCCCATTACTCAGTATCCACTCGGGGCCAGAGTACTTCCCATTAACTGTAAAATTCTCGAGAGGGCACGTGTCACTGTGTTACAATGCACCCCATTTTACAGACGGGAGAACCAAGGCTCAGACAAGTTCTGTGACTTGCCTGTTGACCTGAAACCCCAAGAGACCCGGTGATGGTGTCCCCAGGACTGGCTGGAGTCTCCCGGCCTAATGGGGCACGCACACATGCACATGTCACATGACCATCTGGGGGAATCGTATTCTGTGGTCACCTAGAAAGCAGGAAGTTAAGCTCCGCTGCTTTTTCAGATGGCGTGGTGGGAGCAAATGTGCTAGGTCAAGTCTCCATGTCCCCAGCATCATCCACCTCCCCACCCAGCAGCAAAAAAGAAAGAAAAAAAAAGAAAAACTGAAAGGGCAGTGGGAGGAGCTGAACATAACTGCGTCTCGGCGGGGGGTGGGGGGGGAGGAGGTGGTTACTTGTGCCAGTGCCAAAGTCCAAAAAAAAAAGGGTGGGGGGAATGACAAACTGATGCACTCAGCTCAGCGCAAAGTTCAAATTGGATTTCTGCCTGGGACCAGAGGTCACGGGTTCCAACTCCGTGGTGTCAAGCCCCTGTCAAGGATGCTCCCACCCCTCCCCCACCCTTGTCAATGCCAGCTTGGCAGTGGCAGGAAGCGGGAGCCTGGCGGCCATGGTATTCCCAGCACCCGGCTCTGCTGGGCTCTGGCTGGACGGGGCTCCTGGTGACCTCACTTCCACCAAACCTGCTGGGCTTCTCCGGCTCCACCTTCTACCTGAAGGCTGAACGGTGCCCTTTCTCTGTCCAGGGAGGCTTCTGCTGGCACCATGGATACTCCTGCCACAGGCTGCCACCAGGTGGAGAGCTGGTGCAAGCCAAACGGGCCCCGAGAGGCCCAGCTCCCCACAATCTGCACCCCAAGGTCTCCCCCTTCACTCCCTGGGGACAGGAGGCTCTCATCACAACTCTTGTTTTGCTACTGCCCCTCCTGCAGCTGATCCAAACCGAGATCGTTTGGGGGAAACACCAAACATGGGCAAAAAGTAACCAGCCGGCTTCGTGTCCAGTACTGGAGTGAGACGAGATGATGACAGGGCAAGACCACCTGCCCCTGGTGAGGGCTGCTGGCCTCGGCACGGCCCAGGGACACCGGACCACTCTCCCCTCCCTCCCCCCAGCTCTTCCCTCCCTCCAAAGTCCTCCCCTCCCATTGCCAGATACAAGCTAGCGCTTACTCCTCACATTCCTGAGACTCATAAATCCTCCTGGGTGGCAGAGCCGCCACCACCTCCGAGCCGCCTCTGCATCTCCTCCCCGCACCCCACCCCCACACTTCGCCCGGAGATGGCTGGGCTTCCTCTCTTCTTAAAAGTCACACTGTACTTCAGGAGGATGAAGTCCAGCCAGGCTGAGGTTAATGATACACACAACAGCCGGCGGGGGTGGGGGGAGGTGCGGGAAGAAGACTGTGGGCGACCCCTCCCCTCCTTGTGTCGGTAAAGGGGTTGTTATTCCTCTTGCTTTTTGAAATCGGGGAGGCGGTCCCTTCACCCCAGCTTCAGCTACCGCCCACAGGGGCCGTGGAGGAAGGTGGCACCTCTGGGGCGGCTGGGAGTCGTGGGGGGCCGAGGTGGGGCGGGATTGGGGGGTTCCAAAGAACGGAACAGACACCGCCAAGAGACCCGAGAAAGGGGGACTGGACTCCCCTGAGCCGCTCTCTTTCACCCCCACTCCCAAATACCAAGGGACAAGAGGTGCAGGTGGCAAGGCGCTCAGGGTCCCAGCCCAGTCTGGGGAGGGAGGGGCGTGGGGGTGGCGGGACGCAGCCCCAATTCAGCAACTGCCAGTTTGACCTGTCGGCGGGCGGGCGGAAGCAGTCTCCCGCTGGAGGATCTAGTTTCATAAAGACAAGGCAGGCGCGGGGTTGGGCGTCCGAGGGGCGCCTGGGTCTCTCCCTATCCCCCCTCCCACCCCTTTCCAGTCGCCGCCCGGTCCCGGCCCACACTTACTGTCTCCGGACGGCTCTTCTCCGCCTCGCGCGTCTCTGGCGCGGCCGCCTGCGTCTCATTTTCGCTACCAGCCCCCTGTGCCTCGGCGGCGGCCGGCGGCTCGGCCTGCCCGGGCCCGTCTTGGGCTCGCAGCAGCTCCTCCCGGACCTGGACACCCAGCTTCTGCAGCCGCTCGTCCGTCTCGGGGTCGACCACCAGCAGGCGCACGGCGTTGAGTGCGCCGCGGATGCGGCTCACCACCTGCTGGTGGGTCTCCTTCTCTACGTTCTCGCCGTTCACTTCCACCAGCCGGTCTCCGGCCAGCAGCCCCGCCTTCTCGGCTGGCGAACCGGGCTCCACCAGCCGGATAAACTGGCCCACTTTGCCCTTCTCCCCGTGCAGGTGGAAGCCGTAGCCGTTCGGACCCTTCTCCAGGCAGCAGAGCCGGGGTAGGGGCGCCCCGGCCGCCACGTCCGCGCTCATCTCGCCCGGCTCAGTGGTGCGACGCGGGGTCCCGTTGGGGGCTGGGGACGGGACGGTCCAGCCCTTCTTTCCGCCCCGTGGACCTGCTGGCGGGAGGGAGCGCAGGAGGGAATCCCTGCGCCGTCAGGCCGCTGAACTAGCAGGTGTGCGGCGAGCTGCGGCCGCTAACAGCTAGAAGTTGAAGCCAGAACGCGTGGACCAATCTCCACCCCGCGCGGCGTCTGAGCGCTCCCGAATCTGCTCCAGCCCCTTATTCCGGGGGCGGGGTCGCGCCGAGGGTGTGGACACCGAGACCCAATCAGAAGCCACGGACACGGGCGCTCGGGCCTGGTGAATAATGCCGACCAATCGGAACGCTCAGAGGCGGGGCCCTGTGCTCAGCGCGGCGCCCCGCGGCGCGAGAAGAAGGCTCAGGAAGTGGAAGTGTTTGTTACCAAGAGGCCGGAGTTGAGGCGGGGGGCGGGGCAAGTTCCCCGTACCGGGCCGAGGGGCCCTTAGGCTCAGTTCTGGTTTTCCTACCTTTGGCGGGGATTGTAGAGAGCCAATCTTTGGGTAAAGGACTCTTAACGTTTTAACAGCCTTTAGCTGAAACTTTGTGTACACTCCAATGGGTGATTGGGAGCGACTGTTGCTGGGGAAACAGCCTCAGCTCTGGGGCTGCGGGGTCCCAGAAGTCTCAGGAACAAGACTAGGTGCACCTCCCACCCAACAAAGTTGTCTGAATAACGACATTTTCCCGTTTGTGGAGTCACTTTGCGTTGTCCAAGGACACACTTACAGGGGTGTGGGCTCTCATCCCGGGGTGGGGGGGGGGGGAGTCTCTGTGGGCTCAGCAGGGAGCCCGGGTTTCTCTGGGTCTGTCCACTGAGGACAGGCCACCTAGGACAAGGGTACAAGTGGATGAACACTGGCGTCAGCGTTTGGCTAGGGATGTGGGGAAAGAGAGGCAGAGTCAGGTATCCAATCTCTGAGTACAGCCTGCAGAGGGTAAGCAGTCCTGGCTTTCTTCAAAAGAAAAAAAAAAAACCAACAACACCCAAACTGGACCATAAGATAAACCTTTCAGCTCCAAGCCGAGGAGTGGCTGGGGAGCCGGTCGGTTAAGGGTGAGGTGAGCAGTTGGGGGCATTGAAGGATGAGGATCAAATGATTTGGGCAGTGCCAGTTCCCCTAACATGCATCGTTTCAACATGTCCCCCCTCCATGCACACCTCAAAGAAGCAGCAGACAGGGTATACTTTCCAAATTCTGCAATTTAATTCTGAAAACACAAATGCAGCCCATGTGATTCGGTAACCTGTCTTGGGCCCCAGGAGAGCCCAGCGAGGTCAGACTCCTCCCTGCTTCTCCTGGGAGAAGCCTCGGAGAGTTTCCTTATCAGGCCCAAGTTGGAGCCACTGACTCTGCTCAGAGAGCAAGATTTCTGCCCTGAAAGCAAACGCAGTGGCCTCAGAAATGTGAAGTGTGTACTTCTTCCTCTCTCCTCTCCCTTGCCCCTGACCTGGAGAACTAGAGTAAAGTGCCTCCAGGTCATGAGCAGGTACCGCATATCTCCTGTCCACCTCCGATTGCTGTAGTCAGGGAGCTGGGAGACCGGTGACCTTGGCCCCACATAAACTCCTTGCTGCCTCTCTCCTCACCCCAGTCTTACCCAAATGACCTTGTTTTGCACACTGTGTTGGTTTACCCAGAAATGGGTGACTTCTCACTCTCTAACTTGGCTCAATGGGAGGGGAGGTGGAGCAGTTTTGGCCTTGGTTCTGGAAGAGAAAAGGCATGAGTGGTCAGGGAGGGGATAGCGCTGGGGTTTGGGGGAATATGTGGGGTGCGGTGAGGTTTGATCAGTTCTGCCTCCCATCTGCTCCAGGAGTCAGGGATTTCCCCTTATCTGACTCTTAACTCAGTAGAAGCATTGTGGCTGCATACCCGCCAAAGGTTTGGGACAGGAGGAAAACCTTTCCCTGGCTGTGACCTCAGGTGTCTAGGGACACAAGCAAAAAGGTAGAGAAGACCAGAGATTCCGGGAGGTGGGGCTCCCCTGGGACCTGAAGTCCAGCGAACAGGAACAAAACGTTTTCAGCTTGTGGGCTGGAGGAAAAAGGACACACGTCCCAAGCGGGGCTAGGAAAGCCAGAAGCAGCCAAATGGAGAGACCTAGTCTGGGCCACTCCTTCCTCCTGCACCACAGTGCCTGGTCACTGCCCAATCTCCATATCTCTTATCTTCCCTGAGCCTTGGTCTAGCTCCTGGCACACGGGCCCATCTTACTGGGGAAGACTGTTCCCTGGGAGCTGGAGGAAATGAAAGTTGGGGTCCGCTTAGCCTCTCCAGTTGAGGTGAGCGCGGGTCACTTCCTGCCCTCACGCTGCAGAAGTGCATCACTGCCCCCTGGTGCTGAGCTGGAGCAACACCACCTTTGTCAAGGCTAGGAGGGAACCTCAGTCCCCCAAGTCCAAGTGCCAGAAGGCAAAAGGGCCACCAGGTCCCTGCCTTGGTTTTCTGGTGCCCCGCTTCCCCCCTCCCTCCCTTTTTGTATTGCATTATGTATCATTAGGATGAAATAAATATTTTACCCTCCCCCAGGATGCAGGGAAGCTACAGGCACTAGGGTGGGGGGGGGGAGTGCAGCTCCGGCTTGGGAAGGGGCTGTCCACTGGGTCCCCCAATGCCCAGCCTCACAGAATAAACCAGATCTGGGGGAGAAGGCTGCATCCGTGGGGGCCTCCGAAGCCCCCTTGCAGCCCCTTGGGATTCACAAGACGGAGCAGCAGCTGGGCCGTTTCTTCTGGGACTCCACAAAGTCTCGGATCTGGAAGCTGGGCCCATCGGGCTGCCACAGGGCTCTGTATTTCAGCTCCCTTGAAGAGGAAGAAGAAGTGGGCTGGCAGGGAGAGAACGCTACACCCTCCCCACTCCCACGGCCCGGGGCTACTGGATGCAGCATGCACAATGCAGTTGGGCCAGGGGCTGGGCCAGGGGCCAGGCCCTACTGGATTCCCAGATGGTGCCACCCTGCCCTACATGGTTCTCTTCCTTGCTCAGCTCTTACTTGGCAATGGCCAGAAAGGCTAACTCCACATTCATGCCCGTCTTGGCGCTGGTCTCCATGAAGGGAACGCCGTACTCCTGCCAGGAAGAGAATGTCCTCAGGGCCAGGCTCTGGCCGCCCCCACCTCTCACCCTGCCCAATGGCAGTCACTTACCCTGGCCAGTGTCTCTCCGTCCTCCGAACGGATCACCCTTTCACTGCTCACATCTGCCTGTCAAGCCCAGGTGGGTCACTCTGGAGAAGAAAACCTCCACCCCAGCTGGCCCCTCTCCTGCCCAGGCTGGCCCTTCTTTTGCCCTTCTTTTGCCCAAGGAGCAGCCACTGCCTGCCCTCTGCTGGTGGCCTGTGGAACTGCGGGTGGTGGGATTGGCCCGCAGCCAGGGTTTCCGCCTTGTTCAGGCTGAGTTACCCAGCTCCCAGATGGGAAACTCTCCTTTGCAGGGGTGTGGTGACCAGCCTCAGAGAGGTGACAGTAGTTGGGGCTAACCCTTGCTAGTTTTAGCTCCTCGTCTGTGACCCTACTTATTATGATCTAATGGAGGCTGAGCAGCTGAGCACCCAGGGATCTCTCAGACAGCACTTGGGCTTTTCCTGGAAGGGGGGGGGGGGCATTTCCAAAGCTTTGAGAGGGCAGATGAGATGGGCTGAAGCTGCCAAATAAGTCTGACCCTTGCCCTGGAGTCTGGAAAGGAGCCTGTGCTGGAAGGATGTCCAGCTAACCCTCTGGGGCAGTTAATGGGGCTGGGTGGAGCTTGCGGTAGGGCAGTGGGGCAGGAGGTGCTCCGACGGGCTCGCTCACCTTGTTGCCAAGCAGCATGATGGCCACATCCCTCTGGGCGTACTCGTGAATCTCAGTGAGCCAGGCCTGTGGGAGACCATGAGCTGAGCCAGGCCATGCCTGAGACCTAGCCCTTCTCCCCCCGCTCTCCCCTGCCCTTTACTGCCCTGTTGGTTTTCCTGGGCTACTCACTGTCCTCCCTGAATTCTTTTATTTGCATATTTGTTCTGGCCTCTCCAGTCTTGATTAGTCTTTCCCAGCCAACCCCAGACACTGACTGCAACTCCCCGTCCTACAGAAGATGGAGGTGGCGAGTTTATATCATAAATCAGCTGGGAGTCACCAGCGATTTCCTGCAGTGTCCTGTTGAGGATGCTAAGGACGCATCAGTGGTCAGTTTCAAAAATTCTGTGATCGGGGCGCCTGGGTGGCTCAGTTGGATAAGCATCTGACTTCGGCTCAGGTCATGATCTCATAGTTCGTGGGCTCGAGCCCCGCGTCGGGCTCTGTGCTGACAGCTCAGAGTCTGGATCCTGCTTCAGATTCTGTGTCTACCTTTCTCCCCTGCCTCTCTCTGCCCCTCTCCTGCTCATACTCTGTCTCTCCCTCTCAAAAATAAATAAACATTAAAAAAATACTGTGATCAATTAGTGATGTCTGCCAGGAGCATGAAGTCAGAGGTGGCAATGGGTGCCACAGATTTCCATCCTCTTTATAAGCTGTTTTATATCTGTATGTTTTGGTTCCTCCCCCCACCCCACCCCTGTTTGCTTGGCAACCTCTTGAGGTCAGGCAGCTGGGAAAACTTTATGGTGCTGTGCACACAGTCGGTGCTTGTACTTACTGGATTTTTATCCCTACTCTCTTAATAGTTTGGCACGGACAGAACTACTCATGGCCTGAATCACTTTCTTGCAGCCTGGGCTGGATGTATGGATAGACTTTCCTGCGTGGGTTCTCCCCTTGGCCTCTGTGGGTAATTGTCCAGGGTGGAGATGGGTACGTTCTGAACACTTTGTCATGAAATGCACTCATGAATCACGGGCAGGGCTAAGCAGGTGGCACAGGCGCCCAACAGCCTGCCTGGCCTTTTATGCCCACGTGCTGCCCAGGAGCAGTTTATTACTTCTGAGTCACAGCTCAGGTGTTTTTCAAAAGGCAGCGGTGTTTTGTGCTCCACCCCTCTCCCATAAAGCAGGAAGCAGTCCTGGCCTGCAGAGGCCCTGCCTGGGCTGCTTCTGGGGGGCCTGTGGAGGGGACCTACCCGGATGTTGTCGAAGGAAGACTTGTTGGTGATGTCGTAGAGCAGGAGCAAGGCTGCAGGGGGAAGGAGAGATCACACAGGGGATGTGGGACAGAAGGCTGGGCAGTACAAGTGGGCTGGGGAAGGACTCACCCTGGGCATCTCGATAATAGGCGTGGGTCACGCTGCGGAACCGCTCTTGCCCGGCGGTATCCCAGATCTAGGAAGGGACAGGCAAATGGTCAGAAGGAGGCGGTATGCAGGGGCTCCATGTGCGGGGAGGTGGGCTGTTTCCTGCTGTAGGTGATCAGGGGCTTCAGAACCTCTGACGGTGTCCTGGCTGGGGACATTATTAAGTTCTCAAGCTCGGTCAGGCTACTGTCCCTTCCCTAGCCCAAGGGTTGGGGTTTTCCTGTCTCCTAGAGCATATGATGCCTGGGAACCAGGTGGTGGCGGGAGCTGGAGCAAGCCAAAGCTTGTCTGAAGGCATGTGAGCTGCCTCGGGTAGAAGAGAGGGTGCCTGGGAACTGTTTTTTCAACAGACATCAAACAAACAAAAAGCCGTTTCCTCAGGGCCCCACAGGAAATTGCCCCAGGCGGAGGGCAGGGCTGCGGGCCAGCTGTGGTTTGGGTGAGGAGGGAGGGGCGGGGTCCCACCATCCTTCTCCTTCCCCTCCAGCCTCTATTCTCACCTGCAGCTTCACCCTGACGCCATCCACAGTCACCACCTTGTTCTGAAAGAGAAAAGGGCAGACGGAGGGTGGATTTGGAAAGCAGGGGAGGCTGGGGTCCTAGGCATCCTGCAGAGCAGCAGACATGGCTCCCCAGGGCTAAAGGGGTGTGGTGAGCCCCAGAGACATCTCCGGCCAGATCACCCCTTCAGGGCAGAAGGACCCTGTCTCCAGATACACCCATTAGAGTTCTCCCTTCTGGGGACTTGTCTTCGAGTATGCCAGGGCCAGAGCCCAAGAACCTGCCTGGCTCTCTCCAGACCGCAGCAGGCAGCACAGGGCCGGGCACAGGGGGGAGCCCCGCCTCTTTCCCACTCCTACCCGTCTCTCCTGGAGCTCTGCCCCGTCCCGCCTGGGTGAGCCCTTAGAGGTACAATGCCCCCCCAGCATCCAGGGCACCGCAGAGGCTGGGTCTGCAGGGTCAGGGTCGGCTTTCCTCTAGCTGCTCACAAGTTCTCCAGCGTGCAGTTCCTGTCTCCTCCCTTTGGGTGGGAGGCACCCTGCCTCTGCATAGCCTCCTTCCCCCTACCTCCCAGCCTGGGTTAGGCCTTCCTCGGAACTGGGATCTTTGTGCTAAGTCCCTGCTGCAGATCTGTAAAGATGGGTTCCTCAAAATGAGAGGGAGGGAGCCTGGTGAGTTGCTCTCTCCCCACAGGGCCAGCCTGGCTCTTCAACCTAGTGTAGTGCTGTGCTTCCAGGGGCTCCAGAAAGACAGGGAGACCTCCAAGGCCTTGCCAGAGGGGCCCCGCTCAGGGGGCAAAGAGCCAGGAGACCGAAGGCCAGGAAACTCAGTTCACACCTGCGATGTGTCTGCCCTGCTCTGGGGGCAGAACTGTCAGACTCATCCTGCAGGTTGGCCAAGAGATCACCATACCCAGACTCCTTGAACTGGGCCACCTCTGGGGTCCCTAGGCCAGCATCCCTGGACAGTGAGCCACAGCAGCTCTGAGGAGTCAGCTGGCCTGGCAGGGAGAGGACAGCAACCCAGGCCTGAGCTGCGGCCCCCCTGACTTGCTGCTGGCAGCAGGAGCCTACAGCCACCTCACCCTGAAGTCTATGCCGACGGTGGCTATGAAGGTCCCGGACAGGAAGGCCCCGTCTTTGAATTGGATCAGGAAACACGTTTTGCCAACGCCTGAGTCTCCCAGAAGCATCACCTAGGAGATGGGGGCAGAGGCAGTTAATGGGGAGTCGCGGCAAATTTCTGGGCATCCAGGGAGAGAGGCCCTGGGAAGAGGGACAGAGGACCAGGGGAGGATGCTGTCAGCACTGAGGGGCACCTGCTTCTGGAAAGCCTGCTGCCACCTTCTCCCTGCCTCTCCTCTCCACTCCTTGGCTCAGCTCATTTCTTAGGCCTTCCCTCTGACTCTCCCGTCCTCACCCAATTTTCTGGAAGCCTGTGTTGAGACTCAGCACTAGCAGGTGAGCAGATGTGCTTCGTGTCCCCATTTATGTGGTCTAGACTCTGGCCACACTCTCTCCCTGCCACACCAATCAGGGATTCCTTCTCTGTCAGTGTGAATTCTACACACTGGGTGGACGGGGCGACTCTGCCCAGAAAGGAAGCGTTAATACCTTGGACAGGGATTCCCACCCACCGAAGGGTATCAGATCTGAAGGGGGCGGGCACTGCCCTGTGCAAGGGCATATTCTAAAATGACGACTGCTGGGTTTTTTTGGTCACAACATTTACCTGGAAGTTTCTAATGACGTTTCATGCTTATAAAAGGGTTGCATGAACCAGGGAGGGTTGAAATTGATACTGAAATGGGGAGACAATGAATTTGAGGTTCCTTCTGCAGAAACCTCCCAAATGGGACAAATAGGTGCAAACTGGCATCCCTGGGTCCCTGTAGGGGAGGGAGTGTGTGTGTGTGTGTGTGTGTGTGTGTGTGTGTCCCTCCCCTTTATTGTATGCCAGTCACTGCTCATCTATCTTCTGAGGACAAGTGAGGGCAGGGGAAGGGAGCCCTCTGTCCAGTCATTCCTCAATCTTGGAGAACAGAGGTCTGGACCTAATGCTGAAACTTTCTCAATTGGTTGGTTACATACTTAAAGGATGGAGAGCATGGACTAGGCTTGAGTTACTTTTGAGGCTCTAACCTTGACAATGGAGCCCAAAGGCTTTCCTCCTATGGGCATGATGCACTGAGGTTGGCTAACTTTGGTGGAAAGGTAAAGGGTCTGAGCAAAAGGTATATGGACGCTGGGGTCCTGGCTTATAAATGGCCTACTGAGCGACTTCAGGAAGATTTCTTAACCCTTCTGTGGCATGGTTTCCACAGTGACGAGAAGGGAGGAAGGGTAATTTCATGAGGCCTCTTTAGAGTCTGTTAACGCCTAGGACCAATAAACTGCCTAAGACTTGGGGAAGAGTGGCCCAGGGCTGGGTACTGCCTGCCTGTGGCCCCCATTCCCTCTAACTGGGCGCAAGGAGCTCCAGCCAAGCTCTTCCCAGGCTGGCCTGCACTCAGTCTCCTGGGGCAAGCCTGGGGGGAAGCCCGCTGCTGGAGGCCAGGGGTCAGCTGGCCACAGATGCTGCTTGGTTCAGGGGAGACAGAGGGCTATGGCTGGAGAACCCTCTGGAGCCCGCACTGCTCCATGGCTCCTGGGTCCTAGCCCTTGAAGGGGAAGGCGGGAGGGAGGGTGATTCCAACACACTTTTCAGATCAGCGCTGCCTTAACAAAAGATGCCCACCACCCACCCAGCCAGGCAATGCCACCAAACACAAACAAGCGCCCAGCCTCGCCCCCTCCTAGGCAAACAGCCCAGCTGGATCATCAGGTCTGGAGGTCAGGCGGTCCCCACCAGCCTAGGGGCTGGCCCTTAGCAGCTCCCCCTCCCCTGCAGGCATAGGGCCCATTTCCTGCCACCAGCCCACACAGGACGCCTATCTTAACGGCTCTGGGTAAGTGACTTGCAAAGTGGCTTCCCTTGAAAAAAGGGGGGGCGGTTGGAGGCCTCAGCTCGTAGTGAGAGTGAGCCTGGGATGGGGCTGGGGGAGGAAACCAAGGCACAGAAAGAGGCAGGTCTCCGTCCAGGCCGCCGCAGCATGAGGCAGGGCGGCCCCTCACTCATCCCCAAACTTACAGAAGATTGGAAGGTCTGTGCTCCTCAGCACCTCTTTCAGAGTTCCCGGTACCTGCCTCCACCATGCGCCCCTGGGGTGGGGTGGGGACCCCTCGCCTGCTTCTATAACAGGTCAGCCCTGCAGCGGGAACGGGCCCCAGCGAGCTGACTTCAGCTCCTCCACAGGGGACTTTTGATTAACCAACAAAATCATTCTCAGGTTCTACAAATTCCCAGGTGGGCCTGCATTTTGGTTGGCAACATCCTCCTGGAGGAAGGTGGGAGGCTGTGGTTGCAGGAGTGGAAAGGGAAGGGGTAGGGCTTGGGGGCAGCTGGGGACCTAAAGAGATTCAGGCCTAAGGCCTTGAAACTGGACGTGAAGTCTCAGCTGACAGCTTAGCTGGGAAAAAGGGCATATACGACAACTGCTCCGCCGCCAGGGGGCGTCCTCTCTGCGTCGCCAGGCATCCCTATTTCCCGGCTTTTGGGATGCCTGCGTTTAACTTTTACGGAGAAGCATGGGGTTCTCAGGAGATCATATCGGCCAGGGTACGGCAGAAGAAAACTGGGTTGGGGTCCCCTGTGTGGGGAGTCCATCACTCCTTCCGACCTTCCTCTACCCACCCTCGCTGAGCCAGCCGAGACGTTGGCAGTCTCCACCCTTCCTCCCTGCTCCGGGAAACCCGGTTCCCTGGGGGAAGGGCTAAAAGGCAACGCAGACGCAGCCAGCGAGGGGTTTGGGCCAGGGTCTCCGGGCAAAGGGCGCGGGAAGGGGTGATCCTCAGAGCCGATTGGGGAGTCCCCAGTACTAGGGCACAGCGCCCACCCACCTTGCCCGTGACATCGTAGCTCGGACTGCAGGGCGGGGAGTGCGCGGGCCCCTCTCCATCCCGGGTGGCAGCGGCGCCAGACATGCCCGTCACGTCCCCTCGACGAGAGGTGAGCTAGAGCTGGTGGCGGGCGTGGGACAGAGCCGGGACTGCCCCGCCTTAGGCTCCACCCAATCCTCCCACCCTCTACCGCCCCAACCCGGACCCCCTCAGGCTCCTCCCTCCGTCCCGCCACCGCGAGGACACCTGCCTGGAGCCGCCTGTCTCGCGAGGGCGCGCACCACCGCAGGGTCAGCGCCAGAGGGGCAGGCGTGCCCCGAGCAAATTGGCCCGGGTTCGTGCTCTGAGGACGTGGGCCGAATCCAGCCCGAGGACCAGTCCTCAAAGGTCTCCAGCGGCCCGGGTTAGGTTCCCACGGGGAGCGGTCCCCGGAAACCCAGCCTGTAGCGCAAGGTGCGGCCGCGCTGGGACCCGGGGTCCCAGCCCTGCAGGCGGCGCCCGACCCCGGGCGGCTGGCCGCCAACGCGCGTCCCCGGGTCGTGGTTGGGGATGGGGGTGGGTTGGGGTTGTGGCCTGGGGACGCCCGGGGGCAGCGGGGCTCGATTTTTGAGAGGCGGCGTGCATTCTGCAGGCAGCGCTCAGGCAGTTTTGCTTTTGCTAATGCACCCCAGCCCGAGCTCCTCCGACTGTAATTTTATTTACCCACCAAAATCCCCCTGGCAGCACATCCACCTTGCGGGTTTTCGCGGCCCCTTGTTGGGTGCTAAGACTCTGACCTTTTAGTGCAGATCACCTCTCATTTCTCCCTGACCTGGTGGGCTGTGCTTAAAATGTCCCATCGTAGGAAAGCCTCCCGCCACCCCAGACCTCCCAATCTAGGGCGCCCCTGGAGGCAGGGCTCGCCCTATTCACGGGTGAGCCTCAGCCCCTGGCCCTGAGCAGGCCTTAAATATTTAGTACGAAATGAATTCATGGAGTCGTGTTTCATTGTGAGCAGAATCTCAAGGACATCCCAGGAATCCTGCAGCTCCTGGTGGCAGACAGTGGGGGTGCGCCCGGGGCGACCCACCTTGGGCTCTGCCAACATTCTGCACAAGCACAACAGCTTACCATGGAACGGGGTGGGTGCGTTACAACGGGACTGATCGGAGGCTGTGTCGGGGGAGAGGGGCCTCTGTACCTTTTGACTTAGGTGCTGGGGGTAAAGGGCAAGGGGCAGGTGTGGCTCATGGGTGACTATCGGCCTGGTGAGGACTGTGTGTACACCTGCCTCCGGCCCTGTGAGAGTTGACATCAGCGAGAGCTATGTTCTGGAGCTGGGCTGGCTGTAACCTCTTGTATACATAGGGTGGGACGCAGAGAGCCATACAGGGGAGCGGAGACGCTGCCCCGAGCTTTGCAGAGGTGCCCTTATCGCCTGCTCTTCGGAGGCAAGAGTCTCTTGCTGCAGCTGTCGCCCCAGGCCAGTGCCTCAGGCTCTGAGCCCTTGAGGGCTCACACGGGAGCCCTGCAGGGGCGAACATTTTCAGAGCCAGACGGTAACGGTCCAGGAGAAACGAGAGAGAGGAAGTGGCATGGCCCTTGGTCACCTTCCACTGCAAACCACACTGTTACAGCTGTCCTTCAAAGCCTCTGTTGAGGTCCCAGCCCCTAGTCCCTCAGAATGTGACCTTGTGGGGTGGTTGCAGGTGTGATTAGTTAAGGTGAAGTCCTGCAGGAATAAAGTAGGCCCTTAATCCAATAGGACCGATGTCCTTGTAGGAAGAGGAGGGGGCGCGCAGGGAGAACGGGACGTGTGAACACAGACAGAGAGATCGGAGTGGCGTATGACAAGCCAACAGATGGCAAGTATCGCCGGGAGCCATCAGAAGCTGGAGGGGGCAAGGAATACCCTCCCTCCCCGCCCCCTGGCCCGCCCGAAAGCCTTCAGAGGAAAATGTGGGCTTCTAACTTCCAGCTCTGTTGTTGGCTCAGCCAAGACCCTCCTTTGCCCTGTGGCAGGTTTGGGGGAGCCAGGTCTGTCCTGTCAGCCTCCTTCAGGCTTTCAGTTCGATCACACACTTTCTTCCTTCTTAAGCGCCAGTTGCCCTTCCTTCTCTTACCAGGCAAGTGGCAAAATTTGGAGGTCCCACCCCTCTGCCTCTGTGGAGTGTGAGTCACAGTCTTCACGCCCAGATCCACACCCACATTCACCCCACTGTCCACCTCTGAGTCTGACAGGCAGAAGGATGGGCGTGGAGTGGGGGTGGGAGAAAGCTTGGGGCCGTGCGTGAGGTCTGCCGGTGACCTTGTGTGCTGAGGGGCAGCCTGGGCATGGGCCTGAGGTGGGGGATTCCTGGCGTGGCAGCCTGGTCCAAAGCCTCAGGAATCGTCTGGGCAGCCTTGCTCTCCTGGGACTCAGCCCGGCCCTTCCCAGCACTCCAGGGCCCAGTCGTGGGAGAACCCTGGGCACTGGTGTCTCAGACTGGAGTCCAGGCCCTGGTGCACTCACTGGCCGGGCTCTCATTTCTGCTTTGCTCTGAAGCCTGGCTGTCACGAGTCCTTGCCTTCCTTGCTGTGACCCAGCCAACAAGCCCAGTTTCTAGGGCTCCCCTTCTCTCTTCCCACCATCCCAGTCCCAAGTGCGGTCCCACAGGCCTTGTGCCCTGCTCTCTACTGATCCTGGGGAGATCTAGGAAGAGATGGAGTGCTAAAAACAGAACTTTGACCCTTGGCCTGCCAGTTCCCTAGAACCCACGTGACAGTGTTAAATTTGGACTGTGCTTAAAATTTTAAGTCATCCCTTTGCCTTTCCATCTTCTTCTTGCCCTAGAAGGTAGACCTGAGCAATCTGTATCAAGATATCCTTTCTAGGGGCCCCTGGGTGGCTCAGTCGGTTAAGCATCCGACTTTGGCTCAGGTCATGATCTCATGGTCCGTGAGTTCGAGCCCCGTATCAGGCTCTGTGCTGACAGCTCAGAGCCTGGAGCCTGCTTCAGATTCTGCGTCTCCCTCTCTCTCTCTGCCCCTCAGCTGCTCATGCTCTGTCTCTCTCTGTCTCTCAAAAATGAATAAATGTTAAAAAAAAAAAAGGTATCCTTTCTAGGGGTGCCTGGCTGGCTCAGTTGGTTAAGCATCTGACTCTGGATTTTAGCTCAAGCCCCACGCTGGGCTCCATGCTGACTGGGCGGAGCCTAAGTGGGATTCTCTCACTCTCTCCCTCAAAATAAATAAATAAACTTAAAAAAAGAGGTATTTTTTCTAGTTTCCGGTCATGTTCAGCCAATGTAGAGCCCCAGGAGATGTGGGAGCAGGGGGAGAGCAAGGTAGGAGGGAGCTGACTTGCATCCCAGACTATCTCCCAGGAGGGTTGCCATGAGTTGCTGTGTTCCTCCACTGAGGGTCCCGGCTCCTGCCAGCCAGCTCTCTTCACGAAGCCTTTTGTCCCTGGACTCTGGTGGTGGTGCCCTCCCCTCATTTTTTTAAGCTAGGGCTGGAATGGGGACCCTGCGCTGTGCACAGCCACTGCACGGCCCCTCCTGCTTCCCCAGCACCCTGCTTGCTCTGTGGTAAGTAGTCTTCTTATTAAAGCCCCCTGAACGATCCAGTGTGAGTGTCCACCTGCTTCCTGCTGGGACCCTCACAGAGACACACCAGGGCCCCTGAGTCTGGAAGGGCTTACTGTGAATCCGATGCCCACGGTGGCCGAGAAGGAGCCGGGAATGAACTTGCCCTGGTCGAACTGAACCAGCAGAGAAGTCTTCCCCACGCCACTGTCACCCACCAGGATGGTCTGGAAGGGAGCAAGAGAAGGGTGAGGGCCTGCAGTGTGCACTGGGCTTCTGAGATGCCGCGGGGGCTGTGGGAGCGGGACACACGGAAGTGCACAGGTGCACACACACATGCCAGACATTTGATTTCCTAGCACGGTCACTGAAGAGGCACGAAAGCATAGGAGGAACCTTGTCACCTCATGTTGATAAACATCTGAAATGACCCTGAGAACTTGCCTCTTAGATTTCTGACTAAGAGGACATACTGACTGAGGCCCCACTGTGCGCTCTGTGGTCCCCCACAGTGTGCTGGCACCAAGGCCATGCTTCTTACGAGCAGTTCCCAACCAAAGGCAGAGTATGGCAGGAACACTGAGGCAGGTCAGTTTCTGGGGGACACAGGATTCCCCTAACAGCTGAATTTGGCTTGAGGATTCCCTTACAGTTTTACAGATCCTTTCAGAGACTGCATAGTGGTCTTGGACATTTTCACACAACCTTCCTGCCCTTGGGGTCATACCTGCATCATGATCTGCAGGCTCTCCCCACCTCTCCCAGCTTTCTACCCTATTTCTTTCGTAAGGATGTCACCTAATAATATCCCTGCACTTGTAATTCCCTTTGGCACCAGCTCCTTGGAAGAGAATGTCTGGAGATATGCCTTGGGAAGAGTTTGTACTTGGCCCTGGAGCAAGGCATTGGAGATACAATATTTCAAGGGGAACAGAGTTTCAGAAAGAAGGGCACGGCTACTTCTGTACATGGAGGAAGTAGCGAGGAGGATCAGCCTGGAAGGTCAGGTGCTATATTTGGAAGAAAATCATAAACGACAGACAGGAAATATATAAGCACCTGGAGGCTGGTATTCAAGAGGCTCTCAAAGAAAGAAAGAAGGAAAGAAAGAAAGGAAGAATGAACGAGTGGGTAAATGCCTTAGTTTCAAAGTGGGTAAGAGCTTTTCTCTAAAGACAGCCCCCCATGATCGTTGGAAAGGTTTAAGAGATGCCAACTTTAGCTGGACTTATAAAACCATAAAGATATAAAAAACCAAAAATGTAAAAGCATGGTGACTGACAGGTTCCCCTGGGGTTGGACCCATGGCCCCAACGCTGTTTGGCTCTGACAGTGGCACTGAACTGGCAGCAGGGCAAACATGGGATTGTTGGTGATGTTGACTTTGAACGTCCCTTGACTGGTCTCCCACACCCACTTCCCAAACCAAATTGATTCAGCTTTTATTTCCTCCTGGGTTAAAGGACTCTATTTGCTTGTTGTGTTCAGTGACTTTAATAATTTACGCCTCAGGGGTGCCTGGGTGGCTCAGTCAGTTAAGTGTCTGACTTCAGCTTATGACATGATCTCATAGCTCATGGGTTTGAGGCCCACATCTGGCTCTGTGCTGACAGCATGGAGCCTACTTGGGATTCTTTCTCTTTCCCTCTCTCCCTGCCCTTCCCTCATTCATACTTTCTCTCTCTCTCTCTCTCTCAAAAAAAAAAAATAATTTACATCTCAAATCCAACTTCCTTAGACTTGAAGAAGGGCTTTCTAGAGACACTATTCCAGAATGTGAAGGGTCAGTCCACTCATGTCCACCTTTTTCATTTACTAAAGGATATAACACATTGACATTCTTTTCCCCTTTATCTTTTTCCTTTTGAGGGGGAAGGATTCCCTTTCTTCTCTCCTCAGATGAAAACATTTCCATCTTCTTGAGACCTTCTCTGGTTTAGTGGGAACACAGTCCAGGGTGAGAGGGTTCAGTATTTTAGTTCCTGAGGCAGCAGCAGGATGCTGCTGCCATGTTTTGGTGCAGAGTTTCTGAGGATCCTACATTCAAACCTGGCTTCCAGGTTGGGAGGAAGATATGGTTGCCAAGGCAGGAAGTAGGAAGGTAGGACACACTTGATTCAATCATTAAATTTTTAAAAAATATTTATGTATTTTTGAGAGAGAGAGAGAGAGAGAGAGAGAGAGAGAGAGAGACAAAGCATGAGTGGGGGAGGAGCAGAGAGAAAGGGAGACAGAATCTGAAGCAGGTTCTAGGCTCTGAGCTGTCAGCACAGAGCCTGATGCGGGGCTTGAACTCACAAACCACGAGATCATGACCTGAGCCGAAGCTGGATGCTTAACCGATTGAGCCCCCCAAGCGCCCCTTGATTTGATCATTTTAAGGTTGATTTAGAACAATAAAATATTGAGACATATGGTGTACGGGCATCCATTTGTATTCTAAAAGTTACGGACAAGTCTGCCTAAATCCATTACCTTAGATTCTCTCCACTCAGCAGCTGCCAAGATTTTCCTGAAGTTTCTCCAGTTGGCCCCAAATTTCACTGCTTGGAGAAGCTGAATGTCAACTTTGGATCCAGAATTTCCACTGCACCTTCCCTCCTCTAGAGCATTTGTGAAGATGTTAATTAATCATGGTTCTAACAGAGACCTCTGTGCCAGTTTTGCCACCAAGTATTTTTGTTCTGGCTTAAGTCATGTGGTTTATGTTAGTATTCGGCTCCATCCATCCCATAAAGAATTTGAGGTGATTTACAACAAAACCGCCTACACCAGAAGGCAGAGAAAGACACCGCTTGGGTCAATCTTCTGCCCTAGAGTGACCCGACTTGTTCCTATATCTGAGTATTACATTTGTTTCTAGATTTCCTGGCAGCCGTGAGAAAATGGGAAACCAGACAGGGTGTGTAGTACTTACTGCCTGAGTTTTTTCAATCAGCGAGTATTTTCCGCCGGCATGCGAGGTGGAGAGGAATCTCTTACGTGGCTTCTTATACAAGGGACCTCGAGGGACAAAATGGGCAGTTGTGATTTTGCAGAAAATGCGAGGTTTCTCCTATAGCTTTTCTATTGACTTGCAAAAAGCCAGGGCCTGACATTAAATTGCTCTTCAGCTCAATGGGAGCTGTATAATGTCACCCGAGCGCCCTGCTTTCCTGTGACTTCCTGATTCAGGGGACCACCTAGGTGAATGGCGGGGCTACCCTGGCTCCTAACTGGCTCTGAGTGACCTTCCTAACAAGCCAGGGAATTCAGATGCCATAAAGAAAAAGATCTGATAGATCTGACCGCACAGACGTAAAAATGTCCTGGTTGACAGAAGGTACCAAGATGAAGGGAGAAATGATCGAGAGGACATATTTGCAAGATATATGACGAAGGGTTAATATAAAGAGCTCTCAGAAGGAAATCTCAGTAGGAAAGTGAATAAAGAATATGAGCAGGTAGATTTTGTGTGTGCAAAAGTGTGTAAGTGTGTCAACTTGGCCAGCTATAGCGCATTGTTATTCAATTAAACACGAATCTATATGCTGCTGGGAAGGTATGTGGTAGATTACATATTACAGATATACAATCAGTTGACTTATAAATCTTTAATAATCTGGATGAGCCCCATCCAATTAAGTGAAAGAACTTAGAAAAAACTGAGGTTTCCCTGAGGAAGAAGAAATTCTGTTCAAAATTGCAGCCTCAGCTTCTGCCTGAGAATTGTCAGCTTGCCAACCCCATAGTCATGTAAGCCAAGTCCTTGACTAAATATCTCTCCGTATATTTCATCCTGGCATGTTTCTCTAAACCAATATAACATATAATGCTTTGTTAAAGTATAGTAATGGTCAATATTGGCTAAGGACTAGGCAAAAAGACACACACACACACACGCACGCTATTGGTGGGAGCACACGTGGGGGGCATTTTGAAGAGCAATTGACAATATCTATGTGAATCCTTTGATTCAACAGTTCTATGGCTTTATTGAACGAGTTCACCAAGGTATGTGTGTAAGGATGTTCATTGTAGCATTTGTAAGAGCAAATAATCCAGCAATTGGGACTACTTATATAAACTGTAGCATGTTCATGCAATGCAATACTGTGAGGCCGATAAAGAATGGGGGAGGGGCTCCTGGCTGGCTGGCTCTGTTGGTAAGCATGCAACTGATCTCAGGGTTGTGAGTTCAAGTCCCACGTTGGGTGCAGAGATTACTTAAAAAAAACGGATGAGGTAAATCTATATGTGCTGTTTAGGAAAAATAATATTATAGAGTAAAAGAAGAAGGGGCAGGAGGATATGCTTGTGTGCAGACTTATGCTGACTTCACTTAGATAAACAACAAATAATGGAATTAATTCTATGGGTGTGTATGTTCTTCTATGGGGAGGGAGCAAAGACCGACAATGACTACCTTTGAGGTTCCGGGGTGGTGGGGCGGGGAATGGAGAGAAGCTTTTGCTTTTCACTTTATCTCTTTCTACCCTATTTATTTATCCACTTATTTTAATGTTATTTTTGAGAAAGAGAGAGAGAGAGAGAGAGAGAGAGAGAGAGCAAGCATGGGCAAGCTGGGGAGGGGCAGAGAGAGAGAGGGAGACAGAGAATCTAAAGCAGGTTCCAGGCGTGGAGTTGTCAGCACAGAGCCTGACATGGGTTCCATTCCACAAACCGTGAGATCATGACCTGAGCTGACGTAGGACACTTAACCGACTGAACCACCCAGGGGCCTCATATCCTTTTTAAAAATGTTTATTTACTTTTGAGAGAACACAAGTGGAGGAGGGGCAGAGAGACGGGGACAGAGGATCCAAAGCAGGCTCTGCACTGTCAGCAGAGAGCATGATGCAGGGCTTGAACTCACGAACCACAAGATCATGACAGGAGCCGAAGTCGGACGCTCAACCGACTGAGCCACCCAGGCACCCCAGCTTTCATTATTTTTTTAAACTTTATTTAAAAACAATTTTTTTATGTTCTCTATTTTATTTTTGAGAGACAGCGCGAGCAAGGGAGGGTCAAGGAGAGAGAGAGATGCAGAATCTGAAGCAGGCTCCAGGCTCTGAGCTAGCTATCAGCACAGAGCCCGACGCGGGGCTCGAACCCACGAACCATGAGATTATGACCTGAGCCGAAGTCGGACCTCTCAACCGACTGAGCCACCCAGGTGCCCCTCATTATCTTTTAAAGAAAAGTGTTAATTGGGAGTATTTCAGAGTGGGCATTATCCATCATGTTTTCTTTTTGTACTTTTCTATATTAAAAATTCCTAATTAAGTGTAATAAACTGGTGATGAAGTAAATTCATACATGAGTGATCCTTTACTTAACCTGGAATAATTGCTTTTCCACAGAAAAGAGCAAAACATTGATTTGGATATATATATATATATATATATATATATATATATATATAAATAAATGCCCAGCTCCGAGCCCAATGTAGAACTCACAACCCTGAGATCAAGACCTGAGCTAAGATCAAGAGTCTGACGCTTAACTAATTGAGCCGCCCAGGCACCCCCACATACAGATATTTCCCGCCAGTTGTCTTTGCATGGGGTGCTCAGGGGTGATTTAAAATGCATTCTTTATGTTCATTTATATTCCATTCTCCTTCCGTAAGGAAGACACATTCCTTTGTAATTCGGAAGTATGTCTGTATGTGTTGGAGGCATACTGTGCTGAGTAAAGCTAATGAAAACAAACAGGCATGCCAAAGTCTAGCCTAACTGTTGTTGAACAAGTGCTTGGTTTCATTTTTTTCCAAATAAATCTAGCCCACTACTCGGTGCTTAAAAAAAGATCAAGTTCTCTGGGCAGAGGGAGCCTGAGTGGCAGCAATTTCACTTTGTCGATTTCGGCAGACCTTGGATACCTGAGGGGCGGGTGACAAAGCAACCTACGCTCTGTCCTCAGAAATCTTGGAGCTCCTCACCTCGTACCGGCAGAGGCTAACCCACTCTTTGGAGACCTGTGTTTTTCTCAGAAAGAACCTTTGCCTCTGCCTGAGTAGCTGGAGAAGAACTTGGTGGAGACTCAGTTTCCCATTCTATAGACTGCAGAAAAAGGGCATTAATTAGATCTAGAAAATGTGAAGGTCAGTGTTATCAGCGACTTGCTTTGCTAGACCAATTTCCAGTTCTTGATAAAACACTCTTTCATTCTGGGGGAACCTATTTTAGAAATAGCCATGGAGTGGACACCTTGCTGACAACTAGCTCAAGGAAGTACTGTCTTAGTAACTCTTGGATGCCAGGTTCCCTCTTCATGGTGACACTGAACAGGATCGAAGGGCAGCTGGCTTCTCTCTCAACCCCTCCAGCAGGAGGCAGGATGGCATGCTTTATGAGCCAGACCTTGAATCCTGGCTTTGCTAATTGCTAGCATGTGATCTCAGACAAGTTCCTTGCTCTCTGAACCTAGGTCTCTTTATCTGAAAACTGAGAATAACAATTGCCTTTCCTCTATATTTGTAGTGAGGATCTGATGTGATAATTATATAAAATATGGAGCATAGCACATAGAGGGTAGAAAAGATGAAGTGTGGTTGGGTCCAGGTGAACTGAGTGAGTTCAGAACAGTGGTTGAGATGATTATGGTTTGTGACGGTCTGCAGTTCCTTAGTAGACCTTACAGGGCCAGGGTAAGGATGACGGCATGCTGAAAATGGTTCATTTGTTTATTTCTTTGTTTTCTAAAAATTATTTATTGAGCATCTATTATGTGCCAAATGTGCTTTCAGCCACTGGGGATACAGTTCTCGTGGATCTTCTAATCCAGAGCGGGAGAGACCCAACGAAACAGTTCTTTCAGGCGAGGACCTGCTCCACCAATGAACAGTTTGGGTTCTGACAATGTTGCGGTTAGCAAGTCCAAGGTGACCAAGAGAAATAGCTTGAGCAACTCTCTTTTCCTTAAAACCAGGAGAACTCAATAAATGCATCAGCATACACATGCATACATGTGTTCACACAAATTACCACGGCACACACATTGCGCGCACACACATATGACATACATGTGTGCATGCGCAGCACTAGCAGCGCACATGTATGTATATAGAGCTCCCCCACGTGCCTACATATAAACATGGATGCCCCACACATGTGTTTATCCATGCGTGCACACCCATCCACAAGCACTCATATTCACGCAGGTACATGGGCATGCGTGCGCGTGTGGACACACACACACACACACACACACACACAGGTACTTTAGGGCAAGGGAACCTCAGATGATCCACTCAGTCCTTTCATAGATGGAAACATGAGAACCCATGGAGGAAACTGACTCATGCAGAAGTCAAGGGCCAAGCAGGGACTAAGGCCTCCAGTAGGTCTTTGAGGATTCAGGGTCCCCGGAACAGCCTGACTTTCCTGTAGTCCCCAGAGGCATTCGCTGAGAGGAGCAGTCTTGCCACTGTTCAGAGACACTCAGACAATTCTCCTTGGGTAAGCTGGGCCCAGGAGTGAGGGCCGGGCCACAGGCAGAACTTGGAGCACCTTAGATGCTGGTCACTCCTTACCAAATACGCCCAAGCAAGGAGCTGTTACCCGCAACTCTCAAAACATCTGCCCCCCGGTTTTTCAGGACCTCCCCAACTTGCTTAATTTCTCAGTCATTCTTCCTGGAAGACAAATAGTGTCCCCGTTTGCAGAGGCCAATGTCTCTCAGCGTAGCTGTGCGGTGCGCTGGGCAGACGACGGGCTGGTCGAGCAGTGGGGACAGAGGGCGGACCAGAGCCCTCCCTGGGGATTGTTGATCTCTGTGGTCTGGAGATATGTAAAGCAAAAGGCTGTCTCTGGCTACATCCGGGAAAAACTGGGCTTATCAGCTGTTGTATTTTTCTATGCAAACAGGCCTCCTGCACAGCGGCTCCTTCCTGATCAGGGTGAGAGGGGGCTTAGGTCCCTCCTTGGGACTCACTTGCTTCTCAAGATGTCACAAGGCATGTGTGGCACACAGTGAAAGTGGCTCCAGGAGCAGGGTAGGAGGAAGGGCCCTATCTGTTCTTAGCCTCCGTGCTCCGCCCCAGGGCCTGCTGGGATCCTGCTGGGGAGGATGGGGGATGGGCATAGAGTTGTCAGGAAGAAGGAGTAAGGCAGGCAAAGCTGCTGTGGACCTTCTTCCTGCTTCCACGGGTCGTCATTGTAAGGTGGGGGTGTGGAGCGACGGGATAAGAGTCATGAGCAATGAACCACTTTCTTTAGGAAGGGGCCCCTGGTAGAACCGACAAGTATCTGGAAGATTCAGGCTGGTATCAACATCCACAAGCCTTCACGTGGTGGTCTGGGGCACAGTAACGAGGGTTTCCGTATGCTCTGAGGACAGAGCCCCCTCTGGCCCATTGGACCGTGGGTTCCCTGCTCACACCCCCCTACTCTTTTCACCCTTTTCTTTGAAGTCTGGGGTTTGATACCCTCCACCCCCTCATTCCAATCTCTGGTCTAGAATTTCCCCTCTGGCTTTCAGGCTTTGGCCCAACCTCCCCACAGCTGAGCTCCTTACCTTCTGGGCTCCCGAGGCTGCACCTGAAATTGCGTGTTTCTGCCATTGCATCCCTCAGCCTTGGCTCTCCAAGGCCTCTGGGATGGAGCTGGGCTCCCTCTGCCCAGTTTTCCCACGAGCGAAGAATTGGGTAAGAGCCACCCCGACCCATTGGTTCTGAGTCTGCAAATTTCTACAAGGCCTAGAAGAAGTGGCAGAGTCCTCTTTTTAGAGAATCCTTCATGGCTGCAGACAGGAAGGTATTTCTCAAAGGCTTATTCATGATCACAGAGACTTATTTCATTGCTTGCTGCCCTGAGATTTCACCCATTCTACCTCCTTCCTCTTTTTGCTTATTCACCGGTGGGAAGTGGCCAAAGGAGGAAGTGTGAGAATGAGAGAAAGCAGAAGGGTTGGAAGATGCAGGAGCCCAGACAGAGCTGACTGGCTCCACCAAGGGGGGCCTGGGCCAAGGCAAAATGCCCTTTCTCCTGCTCTTCCTCTTCCTTTTCGGGCTTGCAGGTGAGCGGGGTCTGGGTCTGTCCTAGAGAAGAGCTTTGGGGGCAGGAAGAAAGGGCTGGTGGAGGAAGAAGGGGGCCCAGCAAACGGCCCTGCTGAGAAGGAGGCTCCACTTCTAAGTAATTTTTCCAAATAGTGAGTCTGTGTGTGTCGTCTGCTCTACTTCTCTCCCGGAGGTTGCGGTGCCCACCACCACCAGTGTGGAAATACTAAGGGTCCCTTCATAAAGGAGCCCCTCACAAGGCATAAAAGGCATAATTCCTGACCACCCAGGGGCTAATAACTCCAAATGGACAGACTGATGGGCTCCTCTGGTCCAAGAGAAGCGGAGAAGCCCTGGTTGCTCAGGAGAGCTGGTGAAGCCTTGCTCCTGCACTCTCCCCTTTGAGAACGCGTTATGTGGGAGGAAAGAAGTGAGAGTGGAGGGGGCTTTGGAGGAAGGAAAGTGGGGGGTTTGCCACACAGGGAAGGAGAGGTGGTTCTAGGCATTTCGGGTAGAAGGAAACAGCAGAAGTTACCGAGGGGCTGAGACGGAGGGCGGAAGGAAACTGTGAGTTGATGAACACCATTCTGATTGAAAATTAAGCTGGGGAGGGGGGCACCTGGGTGGTTAAGTGTCCAACTTCGGCTCAGGTCATGATCTCACGGTTTGTAAATTCAAGCCCCGAGTCGGGCTCTGTGCTGACAGCTTTGGATTCTATGTCTCCCTCTCTCTGCCCCTCCCCCACTCAAGCTCTGTCTCTCCCTCTCAAAAATAAGTAAACATTAAAAAAGAGAAAATTAAGGGGGTTTTCTTGACATGGAACCGCTGGAGGCCACAGGACTTGGTTTTGGGTTTCTCTCTCTGGAGTCTCTCCCTGGTTGATCTCCTCTGCTCTCTTGGCTTAAATGCCACCTCTACACGGATGGCGTCCAGTCTTGGATCGCTAGCATACATCACTCTGGACCCCAGAATCTTTTAATCAACTGTGACCTGAGCATATTTCCTCTTCCTTGAATTCCCTTCTCTCCCATCTTTGTGTTTGGCGCTTGGGCAAAATCTGGGGTCATTCATCTCTTCTCTCATATCCCATAACGATCCTTGGCAAATGCAAGCCAGATTAGACTTCTTGCTGTCTTTCCTCTGGTCAAGACCCTCCAATGACCTCCCATCCTACTCAGAGTAAAAATACAGAGTCCTTCCAGAAGCTTCCAGAACGGTGCAGCACCTGGTTCTCGCTCCTCCCCACCTCCCCAATCTCCTCTTCTACTCCGCCCCCTCGGCTCAACCCCCTGCAGCTGCACCGGCCTCTTAGATGTTCTTTGAACAGGCCAGGTATGCTCCTGCCTCAAGCCCTTTGCACTTCCTGTTCTCTCTGCCCAGAGCACCCTTCCTCAGATAACCACCAATCCCTCACATCCTGCATGCCTTTGATTCTCACCGAGGCCTTCATTGATAACAAACCTCATTACAATTGCAATTCCCTTGCATTATCTTCTTCTACTGTCTGACTTTTCCTTCCCCCACCTTGAGAAAACCTAAACTTCAGGAAGACGGAGATTTTTGCGCTTACAACCCTATGAGCTACAGATGAGACAAAGAGTCAGTATTAGTTGAGTCACTGAATGTATCTCATGGAGAGGGGAAAATCTGATTGCTCTACCTCACCCCCCATATTTTTTTTCATAGCCCTGAACATTCAAGACTCTTTACATTAACTGGGGGGCACATACATTGCTCATGAGAATGTAAAATGGTGCAGCTTCTTTGGAAAACAGTTTGATATTCCTCAAAATGTTAAACTTGTGGTTGCTACATGAGCCGGTAATTCTGTCCTGGGTGTATACAAATGCAAATGTTCATGGCAACATTATTCATAATCATTAAAAACTGGAAACAACATGAGTGAACTCCAACTGATGGATGAATAAAGAACACGGGTCATACCCATACAATAGAACATTATCAGCCATAAAAACAAATGAATACAGATACACGCTATAACACAGATGAACCTTGAAAACATTATGGTAGGGGCGCCTGGGTGGCTCAGGTGGTTGATTTCAGCTCAGGTCATGATCTCATGGTTCCTGAGTTCGAGCCCCACATCGGGCTCCATGTTGAGTGTGGGACCTGCTTGGGATTCTCTCTCCCTCTCTCTGCCCCTCCCCTGTTTTTTCTCTCTGTAAAGTAAATAAGATGGAAAAAATTTAAAAAATGCTAAGTGAAAGAATCCAGATGCAAAAGGCCACATATTATATGATTCCCTTCCTATGAAATATCCAAAAATACTAGATTCATAGAGACAGAAAGTAGATTAGTGGCTGCCAGCAGCTGGGGGTGGGGGGAAGGAGGAAGGGAGAGTGGCTGCTAAGAGTAAGGGGTTTCCTTTTGGGGAGATAAAAATGTTCTGGAATTAGATGTGGCGCCGGTTGCACAGCTCCGTGAATGCCCTAAGAACCGCTGAGCTGTGGCCTTGAGAAGAGTGAACCGTATGGTACGTGAACCGTCTGTCAAGGAGCAGAGGGAAGGATCAGGACTAGGTCTCCGGAGAAAAGTCTCCAGGTAGCATGTGGCCTTGTGTGGCTCTGAGGTTCTGGAAGCTGGTATTCACCGCAAGCGAACAGCCCTTTGCGATCTGTGATTCTTTTATGTGGCTGAATTTGATCATCCGCTCCAGCAGTCGGAGAAATGAAAATGATGTCTCCAAGAAATGGTATGTGCGGGGCGGAGAGCCGAGCTAGGTGACCCGACACTGAGAGACTCAGGGGTGGGGGAGGTGGTGCTGTAGATGGGGGGCAAGGAGACTCTGGGAGGAGACGTCTGAGCAGAGGCCTGGAGGACAAGACGGAGCAGGCGCCTCGGATCGGGGGAGTGGCAGGCTGGAAGTCTGTGAAGGGACATGAGCCTGGCCGGGGCCGGTCTGAGGAACAGACGGGCCTGTGGCTTCGTCATGTGCTTCACAACAGCCCCTTGGGGGCAGATTGGAAGGAGATCATTGTGTCTGGTGGAAGAACTGTAGGGGACCAAAGTGACGCGTCCAGGACCACAAGGCTGGTCAAGGCAAAGCTGGGGGCGGGTCGTAGGGATGGCGTAGGCAGCCTTTGGGTGCGCCCTTGGGAGGCAAATCAGCAGGGCAGCGAATGCGCAGAAAACACTGCTTCTTTCTCCCCCTGACATCTGGCAACAGGGGAGGTTGGTGAGCAGATGTGAGCGTGGGGCCGGCGCGGGTGTGGGCGTGCGCGCGCACGCACGTGCTGGGGTGCACGTGACCAAGGCAGAGTAGGAAGATCAGTTGGAGGCCAGCAGGCGCAGCTGTGTGCTAAGCAGGAGCCTGGAGAGCGCTGAAAAGCCCCCTTCATCAGCCTCTTCCACAGAACCCGCCATAGACAGCGACCATTTTGCCCCTCACTACTTCCCATTTCTGAAGAGTTCCTTGTTGGGGTGCCCAAGTGGCTCGGTCGGTTAAGTATCTGACTTCCACTCAGGTCATGATCTCACTTTTCATAAGTTTGAGCCCCACATCTGGTTCTGCCCTGACAGGGTGAATGGAACCTGCTTGGGATTCTGTTTCCCTCTTTCTGTTTCTCTCCTGCTCTCTCTCTCTCTCTCTCTCAAAAATAAACATTAAAAATAGTTTGTTGGGGGCGCCTGGGTGGCTCAGTCGGTTGAGCGTCCTACTTGTGCTCAGGTCATGATCTCATGGTTTGTGAGTTCGAGCCCCGCGTTGGGCTCTGTGCTGACAGCAGAGACTCCGGAACCTGCTTCAGATTCTGTGTCTCTCTCTTTCTGCTCATGATCTGTCTCTGTCTCTCAAAAATAAACAAACATGAAAAAAATAGTTTATCGTTTTAAAGGCATACAAGAAACAAATACCAGAGCAGGGTTCCCACTGGACTTTCCAGACTTTGCTTTCTGTGAGAAAGGAAGGGATTTTTAATTACCCTCTATTTTCAGAGAAAAACTAGCTGCCTTGTCCACCTTCAGCCTCACCATAAGTGGGGGCAGACAACGGACAGGACTGAGGGGTGCCGGCCCAGAGTGGAGGCTGGCTGATGTCCTATGCTGTGCTGGCTTTGAGATCCAGGCCTGTCTCTCACTGATGGTGAGCCCGTCGCTTTCCCCTGGGGCCTGGCTTCTTCCTCATCTAGGACTACTCGGGATCAGCTAGTCTGTGAGTAACCACGCCTGCTGTGGATGCTGCTCCCTGGGCCTCGGGGGTGCCTTCTGGGTTTGGAGGGTTCAGACAGCAGCGTGGTGCTTTTGCCAAGGTTGGTAGAGGTCGAGGGGCTGGACAGACGGTTCCAAGAAGCGAGTGGAACACACAGTTCAAGAGTCCGATCCAATACCAGTGCTCATGTGAGACGGGCTATAGCCACCTTATTAGTTTCCTAAGGCAGCTGGACAAATTACTGCAAACTCAGTGGCTTAAAACAACACAAATTGGGGCGCCTGGGTGACTCAGTCAGTTGAGCGTCTGGCTTCAGCTCAGGTCATGATTTCATGGTCTGTGAGTTTGAGCCCTGCATCAGGCTCTGTGCTGACAGCTCAGAGCCTGGACCTTGCTTCAGATTCTGTATCTCCCTCTCTCTCTGACCCTCCCCTGCTCTCACTGTCTTTCTCTGTCTCTCAAAAACAAATAAAATACATAAAGGAATTTGGAAAACAACACAAATCTATTTATTTTTTAAAATTTTTAAATATTTATTTATTTTTGAGAGAGAGAGACAGTGCGAGCAGGGAAGGGGCAGAGAGAGAGAGGGAGACACAGAATCTGAAGCAGGATCCAGGCTCTGAGCTGTCAGCACAGAGTCCAACGTGGGGCTCAAATCCACGAACCATGAGATCATGATCCGAACTGAAGCTGGACACTTAACTGAGTCACCCAGGTGCCCAAATAACACAAATTTATGTTATAGTCTGGGAGTCAGAGTCTGAAATGGTCAACGGGGCTGCGTTCCTTTGGGTGGCTTTGTGGGGAGAATCAGACTCCTTGACTTTTCCAGAGGCTGCTGCATCCTTGGGGTGTGGCCCCACATCAGTCTTCAATGTTGTTTCTTCTCTGGCCCTGACCCTCCTGCCTCTCTCTGTAAAGATCTTAAAAAAATTTTTTTTAATGTTTATTTTTGAGAGAGACAGAGCATGAGTGGGGGACGGGCCGAGAAAGAGGGAGGGAGACAGAATCCGCAGCAGCACCAGGCTCCAAGTTGTCAGCACAGAGCCCAATGAGGCGCCAGGCTCCAACCCACAAACTGCGAGATCATGACCTGAGCCGGACGCTTAACTGAGCCACCCAAGCACTCACTCTGATACGGATCTTTGTGATGACATTATCCAGGGATAATCTCTCATCTAAAGATCCTTTATGTAATCACATCTACAAAGTTCCCTTTTGCCGAGTGAGATTTAACATATTTTACAGGCTCTGGAGATTAGGATGTAGACATTCTTAGGGAGTCATTATTCTACTCACCACGCCATGAAACAGCCCTGTCCAGGCATTGTTTTTCCCCCAGTCATTTTGAAAGTAATAAATGCTCATTGTTGATACTTAGGGAAGTACAGAAAAGGATGAAGAATTAGGAAAAAAAAACCCAAAACCTATGTCCCTGATCTTAATGCACAAGGAAACCCAATGTTACGTTTTAAAAATACTATTGTTATTTTTTGAGAGAGATACAGAGTGCAAGCAGGGGAGGGGCAGTGAGAGGGAGAGACATAGAATCCGAAGCAGGTTCCAGGCTCTGAGTTGTTAGCACAGAGCCTGATGTGGGGCTTGAACCCACGAACTGTGAAATTCTGACCTGAGCCGAAGTCGGATGGTTAACTTACTGAGCCACCCAGGGGGCCCAACCCAGTATTAATTTAATACTTTAGCTTCTTTCCCTTCAACCTTCTTCTCTGGGCACACTTTATTATTATTATTTTTTATTTATTTTATTTTTTAATAGTTTATTGTCAAATTGGTTTCCATACAACACTCCGTGCTCTTCCGCACAAGTGCCCTCCTCCATCACCACCACCTCTTCCCCCCCCCCCCCTC